>PNEQ01022809.1:7001-26886 GCA_003012365.1 Medauroidea extradentata
GAAAAGAAATTTGCCTCACTTTGTGTCAGTGACTTGTGTGCACGTCTGCAGACTTGCTTCACGGTCAGAGATTGGATGTTTTGACATTCGTGTGTCGTGGGGTTTTACACGCAAATCACAGACGTGTGGTGTTACAGTAACCTTATTGTGATTGGTACAGTCAAATGAGAAACGTCACAGTTCAAAGGCACGCTGCCATTATCTATGAAGCAGAACTGCAGACGTGCACATAAGATACTGGAACAAAGTGGGGCAAAATTCTTTTCGCGAAAAGTTCACGTCTCTAGTAATAAGTAAAGAAATAATACGCGGGGGTATCACAATGGTTAGAGAATATTGTATATCGCGGCAAAATTAGACTGTTTGCTGAGTTTCAACGCACGTTTAGTTTACCAGAATATTACTGGCTTTCGCTTGTACTTGGAGCTGTTACCTTATTTGACTGAACCAATAAGAATCCCGCTATTGTAATATTTAGAGGTACGTCAATTTCACAAATACATTCCAGGTCAGGTTGAACGCCAAAAATATATACTTCATAATTACGTGTGTGATTAGCTGGCGGCTGTCACGAAACGCATTTGACTACTGCAGGCCAGTAGTAAATAAGGAAATGATTCATACAGCTATCGCTTGTAATGTTGTAAGCCAATGAATAATCGACTGTATTCTGAGCGTGTACAGGACTGAGCAATCTAGGCTACTGCCAGATGAATCCGCGAAATTGACGTACCTCTAGTAACATTTGATGTTTGGTGTTGGTCTGCAGAGAACTACGCTGTGTCAGAATCATACCTGTTGCAAGAAACTACAGTGTTTTCAAGGGGACGTTGGCACAAAACATTTTCGCGATATACATAATCTCTAGAGATGATGGTTTATCGCGGGAAAACTTGACTTTTTGCTAGGCTTCAACGAACGTTCAGCTTATCAAAAGATTACTGGCTTTTCCTTGTACGTGGAGCTACTGTCCTATTTGACTAAGCCAATAAGAATACCGCTATTATAATATTTGATGCATGTTATTGGTCTGTAGACAGCTACGTTGTGTCAGTGTTTTCAAGGCTATGTTGGCACAAAACATTTTCGCGATATACCATCATCTCTAATCATCTCTAATAATGGATAGGACCATGAACTTTTCGCGAAAAGAATTTTGCCCCATTTCGTTTCAGTGCCTTATGTTCATATATGTAATGCCCCACATCTGTGCTTTATGATATAGCAACCAGTACTATTTATGAAAGTGAAGTTTTTGCGTTGTGAGCAGTTCGTAGTAATTATATCAGCACGAAGTGTATGTTTAATAATTTTTTCTGACGAGAATACGTACAATACTGCAGTTGTAGATGGTTTATAGGTTGAGGTACGTTAATTTCGCGGATTCATTTGGCAGCAGCCTAGACTTGTCAGTCCTGTACAACCACTGGCCACAATCGATTATCTGTTGGCTTATAACCGTACAAGCAGGTAGCAAGCGATAGCACTTCGCATTATTTCCTTATGTACTACTGGCTTGCAGTAGTCAAACGCGTTTCGTAACAGCCGCCAGCAAGTCACAGACATGACAGTGAAGTATACATAATTGGCGTTCAACCTGACCTGGAATGTATCTGCGAAATTTACGTACCTCTATTTATAGGTCTGCCGGTCTTCCTAGCAAGTTGGTTCAAATAGTTTCCCTCTCCTCTGAGGCGATTTCATTAAGTGACTTATGTATATGCTAAACGACGTTTCGATGTTGTGACTAAACGACTTGAGGCGAAACGAGGGCTGCGTCATTCTTCAGGAGAAACGATTTTAGGCGTACCTTCGCGTTCCCATTCCATGCAAATGAAACGACTGAGCGCACGACGGTGACCTTAGCGAGGTAGGTCAGGGGTCGACAAACTTTGTCGCGAAAGGGTCTTTATATCCTGTTTTCAAATTGCAGTTTGAATGTGGAATATTTGAATTTAGGGAAAACAAGGCAGAGTATTGTGTTAGTTATAAAACGTTAGTTTTCATTTTAATACCCTTTGCTCTGCTACTTAACATTCTCACAATGTATCAGAAGTTGGATGAGTTAGGAAAAATAATCCGTTTGTAACCATAACGTTTTTTTTATTTACCGTCATCTGGAGTAATTAAGGAAATAAGAACAAAGTTTTCATTATAAATACTGCTCTAAAAATGGTTTTTATAAGACACGCAAGTTACCATATATAATTTTACAAACAATAGTTTCTATAAATTATATTTTAATTTAGGCAGTAGTCGTTAACTAAAAACTTGTTTCTAATTTTGTCCACGTTGACTCTTGTGTACCTGTTCACCCCACATTACGTTATAGGTCCTATTTTGTTTTGTATAAATTAAGTAAGATTTGACAGTTCTGAGGGTATGTATTTTTTAAGTTTTGCAGAAGTTTGATTCAGTGCCAGACTCAGTTGACATTCTTGGTTGAAAAAATGAACCATGCCGCATGTGCTGTAAACTAAATTTTGCTTTGCCTTGTGACAGACATTACACAATGTTAAAAATAACTCAAAATTCACTGAAGTTAAAGGAATAATATTATACCAATTCTTCACTATTCCTAGATAGTTAAGCAACGCAATTACATTTTTTGACCGTTCGTCACCAAACAGTAGACTATCGTGTATTTTTTTTTTTACGCTGGATGACTGCCGTTTTTATTCCGTGACATTTGCTGAAATATAATAAGTTATATTCCAGCAATGAAAAAAGTAAGTTAAAATTTGGTAATACAGAAAAAATTGCTAAATATTATTTTTGAGTGCATGATAGATTGACAGGTAATCAGTTTATATAAATTTTGTGTAACAACAATAGTACAAAAAAGTTCGTAACTACTAGAACTGCAAGACGATACTGCACTAATTCACATAAGGGATGGAATATGTTAGTTACCCGATATCGACGCTGTCATGCCCTACTTGACCACTGAACATCACATCAGGTAAATTTCCATTTCTATGAAAGTTAGCGACAGACAGGTCAAATCAAGTAGAAAAACCAGTTTGCATACAAAAGTAAACACCTTGCCGATTTTTCGAGAAAAGTTGCGGGCTTGCACATACTGAGTACAGAAATTTGACATGCGCTCACCTGGCATAGTCTATACCACGAACTAGTGCACTTGTCGGTAGTCCTATCGTAATACTTCGTGGCCCGTTGCGCATTCGAGTTTGTTTATTATTCTGCGAACATTTAAAGTCAGCTGATAACGAGGTCTCATTAAAATAAAATTGTTGGAGATGGTGGAAAATCACAAGAATGTTTCGTGCCACCGTATTTTACAAGACACTGTGTGCTCTGCGCCTTTGATGGTTTTGTAGTTGTTTAAAGACGAATCACTAGACACTTGCAAAATTCGCGTTATTTTCTGACAGCTGACTATAGACTACAAGCTGCTGTCCGTTCTCTTGATGTCTCCCATTGACCCACAGTGTCGTTGCTTGTTGCATTTGTGGCTTCTGGCCAATAATTGGAATGTACACAGTAGAGAAGCAACTAGTGTGCAAATGGTCGGGCTTGAATATACACAAGACTGCGGATTCTAACATGTTGGTCGCTGGAATATTCCAGTCCCTAGGTGCTTGTGGCTAACGAACTCACAGATCGTGCTCAGGTATAGGCAGTTCACCATAAAGTAAGCACTTTTGAAGTTCTATAGTTACTTTTTTTTTTTTCCTTTCTGTTAAATCACAATTTCCTGCCACTTTTTAATATAAACAAAGCAACAGAAGTAACAATCAGAGTGTGTAGTTTGTACCGTACTCATAAGTTAACGTCTAAAGTTAAAATTAATAACACACTTTTTAATAATTATTTTAGATGTAGTTAGGTGCTCGCTTTATCGCGAACAACCTTGTACAGTAATAACACGAATTTTGCATGTGTATGTATTTAGTTTTGGAAATGACGCTTCCGGCGGGGTTACTCCCCGGATTTTCGCATATGGAAATCGTTCCGGGCGATGCCGTTGGTCGGCGGGTTTTCTCGGGGATTATCCGTTACAACCCCGCCCTCTTCCCGCGCCCATATAATTTCGGCGTTGCTCCATACTCATCTCATGTCACCCCTCAAAACCTCTCACTCACTCTCTGTGAAATGACATTCACCAGTTCGTGGAACAGACTGTACAACTAGTTTGCATCGAGCCAGCCGCCTGAGCCCGGTTGAGTCATCCACTAAGAGGTCTTCCAGAGTCAACTCCCACCAATTGCCGGCGCATTCCGCTCGTGTCTCATTGGCCGGGCCGGCCCCTTCCCGCCAGTTTCTTTTTTATCTCGGCGTTATCGTCGCCTGCCTGTCACACGCAATTGTGTCTCCCTCCCGCCCCACAATCCCTTCAATGACGGATTGTTCCAGCAGGGCTCTTTGTGTACGTTGTCGTGGCGACCGTCGACAAGATGTGAGGCTCGTCTTTCTCGCCGACGTCATTAGACTGCTATGTCATTTAAAGACCTTATTTCCATGACGATGTCTTCTTTCTGTGCATTGTGAAGTGACGACAAAGGAAATGCTCACCTCAATGGGCTGAATGCCGTGAGCGCTATAATTATCATGGCCACGCCGACTAGTACACGCACTCACTTGTGCTGTAAGGAAGAATGTCAGCACTGAACTGGATAAATATTAAAATATTAAGAATAGCTACTCATCGTATACCGGCCTAACTATTGATTCTACGTGCATATTTTACTAAGGAAAAAAATTTTATGTAGTGGTTAGAAGTAGTCGCACGTAAAGAAAATTGTGCTTTAGGTACTTGCTTTAAATTTTCTGTTTTTCGTTAGGTTATGTTAGTTTACTTGAAGTGTCCGTTTTTTTGGTTAGGTTACGTTACCTAAGGTTTTTCGTTAGCTTAGGTTAACGTAACCTAATTAAAAACGGGAAAATTCAGGCAACCTAATATAACTTAAACCAATTTAAGCTAATCCAAATTAACGGAATCTAATGTAACCTAACGATAAACGGAAATTTCAAATGTAAGTAAAGCACAATTTTCTTAACGTACTACTTCTTACCACTATAGAAACATATTTCAGTAACGAACTATGCCTGTAAAATCAATCGTTTGGTCGGTATACGATGAGTAATCATTGTTAATATTTACCCAGAACTGTTTTGTCTAACATTCGATAAACTTTTTAATGATATAAATATGCTGAAAAAAAGTGTACTGCTTTTGTTTTCGTGCGGAAATGTTGGTACCTGCTGTCCAGTGTCTTAACTTCTTACAAAATACTATTCAAACGCGTTACGTCGACCATGTTGACGTAGTAATGTCCGCACGCTTGCTGGCTATGATCATAGCCGTGTGCAGATAGGCGTCTGTGGTGTGGATGGTGTATTCCACCCGCCACACTTACCGGTGAATGACCGAAGGTCGGCCACTGCACTTGCGCCTAGAGAAAGGCAAGGCATTACTACAGGGCCACGAGATTCTGCGCATACGCAGCCGTCAAGAGTTGCAGGGATACGTATTAATTCACATTGTAGTTTCGTAAGGGCATTGGTGCAAGGGAAAAAAAGTTGAACTACGCCAAGTGCCTGGCAGAGTGGCTATTGTGGTTCCCTGCATGAAGTCACGTCAAATATCGTACAATATTTGGTCTCGTGTCCTGAGAGCAAGATTGATATTTGCAACTGCATTCGCAAGGCATTTGTGAGTATTTTAGAATCATAACGCCCACTTAAGAACAAGTGTTTTATATCATATAGTTATATGATGTTATATCGCGGAAATTTTTATGCCAACATACCCTTGGAAAACTGTAGTTCCTTGTCATATGTATGATTGGATGATGTACGCCTGACACAACGCAGCTGTCTGTAGACCAATAACAGGCATCACATGTTACAATACCGGGATTCTTATTGGCCCAGGCAAATAGGTCAACAGCTTTACGTACAAGCTAAAGCCAGTAATCTTTTCATGAGCTGAACGTATTTTGAAACCCAGCTAATAGTCAAGTTTTCCCGCGATAAATTATCATCTCTACACATAATCAATGAGCAAGAGAATGAAAATAAAAACATTACTTAAATGTACTGAGTTACATATATTAGGCCTACTTATCTGACCTATCAGTAGTTGTCTCGAATGAAGCTATGTTTTCCGTCAAAAATTTCATTTTTGTGACAGAATTATTGTATAGATAATTTACAATATCAATCGGAAAATCATTTAAAATTTGATTCCATTAAGTTACCTCACGACATTACCATTACCCATCTCCTTACAATCACTGCAAGAAAGAACCACAGTAATTATATTACTTTCCTTTGCATAAATGCCGTATAAAATATGTTCTGGGGAACATAGATTTAAAAAAATTAACATACACATTATGCAACTTGTTGATAAATTAAATGGGCAGTGTAACACAACTTTAAAAATAAAATGCATACCACGTACCATAACTGTTGTCCAATCAGTGCACAGCATTTTTTTCGGCATTTTATACTAACCTAAACTGAACTGTCACATGAGACGTTTGTGAGAAAGAGTAACTGCAGCGTAGTTATGAGATTTTTTTTTTGCGCCTCAAGGCTATATTAGAGTGGCTTATAGACCGCGAGTAAGTAGCAAATCTGGCGTGTAAACCAAATTATTATCGTGTTTTATATGGAGACACAAACATATAAAATAACTATTTATACTCCATTGTCTGGGTTTTGCCACTTTTGTTTTCTGCCTATATTATTTGCAATGTTGTCTATACCACGGCCGTAGAAGAACAGGTCTGGACACTCGTCTGGAAACTTGGCCCCCTTGTTATTTGGCTGCAGTTCACCAAGTTACCGATAATGCTATACATTTTAGGCGCTGTAATCCGAGCGGTCGAGCTCAACTCCGCCCACTTCCCTCCCACTAAGAAAAACAATTTATCAAAATGTATGTTTTATAAATTTATGAAACACTTCCTTCGCTCACAATTTTAAATCATGGCTCCAGCTATCTTTATTTACTTTATAATGTTAGCAATGGAAAAAAAGTGGGCGGAGTTTGAGTCCAACCGCCCGGATTACAGCGCCAAAAAGTACAACATTCTCGGTAACTTGACGAACTACAGCCAAACAACAAGGTGGTCAAGCAAAATACATTGGCAGATAGGCGAGTGTCCAGACCTGTTCTTCTACGACCGTGGTCTATACCTACTGGTTTTTTTTTAGTACAGTACTATTTGTATTGTTCCACCAAAACAGCTTGATATTGCTAGGTTAATATTTGTGTGACGAGTTCTATAGCATGTAAATACTCCACAAAACTATGAATAATTGAAATGGGAAAAAATAAATGAAGTGTAGCGTATGGTATGTTTTGGGGAGAATAGTATGAGGCCTTGAGACGGAAGGGTGAGGAGTCCATTCGCCATATTTGTAACTGAAAAAAATTTTGTTTATTACTATAACAACGTGTATACTGTGGCCACGGCCTTAAAGTCACAGCCATGGAATAAACGAGTAGTGTTATTTATTCTGTGTCACAGCAGTGACCGCGGTTGTGGCCTGACGAAGACCGTGTGTTTGACCACGGCGAAGACCTTCAAAGACATTATATAGGAACTAGGCTGTTACGCTGTTCTTTTGTTACATGATCAAATTGAACGCTGACATATTGCTGGCGAAGATAGGGAATTGTGTAATTCAGCGGTGGTGGGACGATTTTTTTTCAACAAAAACACAGTGGTAGGGAAAGGAATATTTCGCGTGTTAGAATCCAGTGTCCTATTTACACACAAGCCCCGGCCACTAGTCCATTAGCTGCTACTCACTGGAACAACAGACAATTAACTAATGGACGGGCTCGAGTATGCATAGGAGAGTGGATTCTATCACGTCGGTCATTGAACTCACGAATTATTCCTTTCCATACACATTGGTACAGGACATCGCATGTTATGGGCTGCAATATGGCCCCGTTAAGGACGTTGGACCCGTAAAAATTCTAAATTTTATATTTGTGCCAAACACTGTTCAACTTTTACACATCAGATAACATGTCATTTCTCCGAATAAAAAAAATTAAGTCCCGTAGTTAATCACCTATCAAAATCGTAAATTGGCAATTGCGTTGTAGCCAAAATAATAAAAAATAATTAACTTGCAGAAACAAGATAATTCATATCGATACTTAATGATGTGAACTACTTCAAGACACTTTTGTAAACAAAAAGCTATATATTTTTGTATTTTTTAAAAATTGATGAAAATTAGTAAATTTTTGCGTAACTTTGACTTTCGGCTACTACTGAAATATTCAAAACTAACTTTTGTCAAACATGTCATGAAATGCATTGATACACTGACTTTCAGTTCCCGTAATTTTGAATTCATTAGTTAATTACTTTTTTTGATTTTGGCTGAACCGTAATGGCTATTTCGTGACTTTGATGAGTGATTTTGCAAAAACTATTGGGCATAATTTTTTTATTTGGGGAAATGACGTTTTATCTTATGTGCAAAAGTTGAATGGTGTTTGGCACAAAAATAAAAAAAAAAAATGAAATTTTACGGGTCCAACGCCCTTAAATTTGATAACACGTACAGACAGACCGTCGAGCATTGGTTTTGCACCCCTTGCTGGGCTTGACCGACCATAACCTCATTTCTCAATACAACACAGGAACAGCTAATTGCACTTAGAAACCACTCGGCCGTATTACTACCTGAGTAAGCATAGTCAGCTTGGCCTCAGTGTACTTTGCTAACGCTCCATCTGTACTTTTCTCTCGTCTCTGGTTTTACATTCGGGGCACGGTCGTAGAAGTACAGTCGCCTATCTACCAATGTATTTTGCTTGACCCCCTTGTTTGGCTGCAGTTCACTAAGTTACCGAGTGCGTTTTGCGAATTTGGCGCTGCAATCAGGGCGGTCGTGCTCAAACTCTGCCCACCTTTTTCCAGTGTTTACATTATAAAGTAAATAAATATTGTTGAAGCCCTGCTTTAGAATTGTGAGCGAAGGAAGTATTTCGTAAATTGTTAAAACAATACGTTTTGACAAATAGTTTATCTTTATAATGTAAACACTGAAAAAAAAATTGGTAGGGAAGTGGGCGGAGTTTGAGCCCGACCGCTCTGATTGCAGCGCCAAAGACGCACAACACTGTCGGTAACTTAGTGAACTGCAGCCAAACAACAAGGTGGTCAAATTTCCAGGCAAGTGTACACGAGTGTCCAGACCACGGCCATAGAGTTGAAAATTGACCCCGTTATGACTGATTGGCGCCACTGGCACTCTGGGGTTGTTTTAACATTGCGCAAATGGGACTACAGGGAGCAAGCTCGTGTCGGAGTTGCTAGGAGAACTGCTAGTAAGACGCTATATTGCAATGTTAAAACAACACTTCATTGCTAGTGGCGCTTTCAGTCATAACGGGGTCAACTCAATAGCATTGTTAGATAGGCTAGTGTCCAGACCTGTAATTCTAGGACCGTGGTCCAGACCTGTTCTTCTACGGCCGTGATTTGGGGTAGTGCAAGCTCAGAATAACGTCTTTGGAATTAACAAGGTTTGTTTGTTTATTCTGCGGTGCAAGTCTGACCACCACGGGACGAAAGCAGGCTGGCGAATCCAATACTTTGTCATTTATTCTCGCCAAGACAGTAAACTAGCGTGCAGTATTTGCGCTGAATGTCACGTTTAAAGAATTTAACTGTTGCTCGTAGCAGTTTTTGTTGGTAAGTTAGCCATTGCAGCAACCTCTTGAGCATTGTTTTAATTTTCGCTCATCCACCATGCGTGCGATTATTTCAATTAAATTTAATATTAAGATTTTTTTATAATTTCTTGCAGTTTCAGTAATGTTTCTGATGCGCGCGATGTCATGAAAATTCCGTTACTAACATCTCTAAATAGTTTTTAAATATGTTTTATGTAGATAAACTTATTTAATAATAAACGATGGTTATAAAAAGTGAATTTCATGCACATTTCAAAAGCAATCCACTGACTTGGCAGTATGTGTTTAGTAATGGGAACCAATGATTGATTTTATAATATGGTCTCGGGTGATTTAAAAACCAGATTTTGATAATTGACAACTTTATTTACTGAACGTGTGCCGTCGTGCGCGTAGTTGCAATATTCCACATTCTTACTGTAAGGGGTCTCCCTACCTCGCTTGAAATGCGTTGCAAAGAGTTGCAATTCTTTTTTTTTTTTTTTTAATGTTGAATCAATTAAACGCGCATTATATTTGTATAGCTACGAAAAGAAAACACACTTCAAACTATGTAACTATAGTTTCAAAATTCCACACGTTTATTTAAAACATCATTTTCGGGCCCCTCAAAGAAAGTTCAAACTTCCATATCTGTAAAAATAACAATCGGATTCGAAATACACAACGTTCGACTTTGAACTATGCTAGCCACAAATAAAATAATGTGGTCATCGCTTAAAGTCACATAAGAAAAAGGATAATAGTGAAGCACTGCACGCTAGCTGAGTGGCTTGCGCGGAGTGCTGATAATGAATTACATATGTCATGTCGGCCTATGGCAATCTTACCGCTACTGCCTCACACATACAACGCAGCCTATCTAGGCAGGCCCCTGAAGGTTTACATGTTTGAAGTGTGTGTGAACCCAAATAAGTCGCGAATGACGGTCCTGCTACGGATAACACAGTCGTGTAAGTAAGTATGCAAATCTGATCCGAAAAATATTAACCGAAGTTAATGGAAATTAAATGGAACCACCAGGAATATTAGAACTAATCGGTGAAAAGCGAGCCTTCGACGGCAGTGAAAGCATACTGATTTCTTCGCCGACCCGGTTCCACACGTCCGCCGAGGATTTCTACTGATTTACGGTAAATTCGAAAGCACCAAACTTGACTTTCACTGATTCGCCAATGAGAGACATGCAAAATACCTGTATCTATTTCGACTCTGATGTCTCCAGTCCGAGCAGAATATTCGGCGACTCGCATTGGCGAAGCGTGAGTGTGTTTCGAGGATAGCGGTGCTTATCAGTCAGCGCACAACTCATTGTTGTGTCTGGAATTTGTAGGGGTAAGCACACACTCCAATAAGTAGCGAACAAGAATGAATCCTCCAGTTACCCAGTCAGTAGCGTGCGTAAGAGGGTGCGATTTATCCAGTAACATTATTTGAGTAATAAGTGTAGACGTACAAATTTCGCGTTGTTTTCTAACTGCAAACTATCTGCAAGCTGCTGTTCGCTCATTCAAACGTTTTCCGTCAGCATTTGTTGTCACAATCTGCAGCGGGAAACGCTTCTGACCAATAATTAAAATTCTCACAGTAGAGTGGCCATTTGCATATAATGTAGTAAAATACGTACATGACATCACATAAGGTCTGGCGGCTAAATACGCCTGTATATGTGAAAAGATTTCTGCAGCCCTGCGCCATGGTCAGTGATTGGATGAATTTAACTCTCTTGTGTAGGGCTACTGTCCGAAAATCTCAGCGCGAGAGGATTACGGATGTTAAAATTATTTTCAAATGAAAACGCGAGTATTTTTGAAATTCGGTTACTATAGAGGTCTAGGTATTATCATATTAAAATAATAAAATGACAGGTTACCATTTTTGTAGATTTTTTGGTTTCAAGCCCATATTTTTCTAAAAAGTTTTTAATTTTTACGCGAAAGTAAAGCATACTACCGCATAGTGATACGTAAATAAACGTCCGCTGATAAAATATCTACTTGGTAAATAAAATCTCATCGAAGTTTGATGAATTGTTCAGATTTTATTGACGATTGAGTATTCCATTCGTCCGCTGGACGTCGTCGTACCTTTCCACACCCCTTAATAAGTGGCATAACTAGAGATGATGGTTTATCGCGGGAAAAGTTGACTGTTTGATGGATTTCAATACACGCCCAGCTTACCAGAAGATTACTGGCTTTAGCTTGTACGTGGAGCTGTTGCCCTATTTGACTGAGCCAATAAGAATCCCGATATTGTAATATTTGTTGTCTGCAGACAGCTACGTTGTGTCAGTGTTTTCAAGGCTATGTTGGCACAAAACATTTTCGCGATATACCATCATCTCTAGGCATAACTTAAAGGTACAAATTAATTAAAATTTAAAAAATAACTAGACCTTCAAAACCGCTTGCATTACTTAGAGATAATGAAAATTTCGGGTTATTATATGGCTACGTACTATAATCAACTGGTCTACACCATGGCCGTCTTTAGTAGAAGGCTGGAGTCTTGAATGTGGCAACGCTGCATCGGAGGCCTACTGACGGTCGCTCATTGGTAGCCCTGGTCTGTGTAGACGTGTACACGTCACTAAAGCTGCATCTAGGCACGTTACAGACTATGGTAGTCGAGAAGTGACAGGCAGCAGGCCCTCGATGCAGCGTTGCCACATTCAAGACTCCGGCCTTCTACTAAAGACGGCCATGTCTACACACACCAGAACATACTTCTTGAAGTTATTGGCTTGGTTTCAAGTTTTCGTATCTTTGTGTGCCCGCGTGACAGGAGAAGTTGGTATTTTACAATGAACCGTACATCATGGATGGAAAAAGTCCTCCAAGCGTGTAACATAAACTGTCGGTCAACAGCAGAAGTCAGAAAGTCCAGTCTGTTGTCGGATAGTAAGTAGAGAGCGGAAAATTTCGCGTGTTCACAGACCTGTAGGCTAGCTTCCAAGAATATCTGTACACTCAAGCAGACAACAGGTGTTCATTGGCTGCTCGCTGACACAGTAAAATGGGCCCGCATATAGTTGCATTGTTATTATTGGCTTATCGACTTCAAAGCGGTGTCAAATAAGTCAACGGCCAATTGTGAAAGTAGCACGAACTTACAGTTGCTGAAATTGTTGCTTTTGCCTGAAAGAAAACGCGAAATTTTCTAGTCTCTATAAATAAGGCGAAATTTGCAGGTCTTTACACACAGAGAACGGTATTATTTTCACGAAAGTGCACGCAGTGGTCTAAGACAGCTACAACGCGATGGCGGGCGTCTGGACTCGGCGGAGACAGTCGGGCATCGGTTTACAAGATACTTGTCAGGTTTTCGAGGTCGCGGGCGGCTGCGGGGGCCTTTATGTAGATCAGGCAGGGGAAGGTGCGCATGCTCCACTTGGCACCCACAAGTCCTCCCTGGCTCTCGGCCCTGCTCTTCCTTCACTTTCTCCGAGGTGCTGGTCGCCGGGCCGCGCCCCATCCTGGTCTCCGCAACCCTTCTTTCCGCCGTGTAAATGAGTGTAAATGAGCGTCTTTTAGTACTTAAATTAAAAAATACTTAAATTACATTGCAAATTACATTTTTTTTCTTTAAAAGTTTCCCCGTTTTTTTGTGCATTTTATAGGGTAAAGCAAGATGGCGGTTATCGAGTACCAATGGCATCATGAAATACCGACCTGTATTCTGATTAATTAAACTTAACGAATTCCACTGCCAAACTTAAGAAATAAGCGGTAATATTTGAAATGTGTATGCTTCGGCTCTAATCAATGAAATGAAAAAATTCTAAGGCTTACTGCTTAAGTTGTAAATAGTGTAAATCGCTTTGACGAAGGGTCGATATATGCTCGTGCTCCCACCTCGTGTGTATGTAGGCCTATAACATAGATAAGTCTTAGTTCTATGCCTGGGTGGACGTATTTCGCTTGTTCGAGTCCAAGAACTGCAAGCGCTAAGGGCGTCACAGTAGGCCTATTTGCATTACTTCTCCCTAGCCTCTAGGCCCGGACACGGGGGTCTTCAGAATACAGGACAGCGTGATACACATTCGCAATCTGAATGACGACTACTACGGTATGACGAAGTATAAATTATTATTAATGATCACAAACATTTCAATCATCAATTCATGTTTTATTTTAAATAGACCGGCTGGCCACGAGAGAAAGATCTCCGAGGACCGACTGCTCAAACTTACTGGATCTCCGCCCCCTTACCCCCTTTTTCCCCTGTCATTTTCTATACCCCTCCCCCTGCTAGCCCCTCCGCCCCTCAAGGGGTCCGGCACGTCGACCACTTTGAGAACTAGTGTGCAGTCCTAGAATTCCATAAACTCTTAAGTTCGTGCTACTTTTACAATTGACCGTTGACTTATTTGACACTGTCTTAAAGTCTATGAGCCAATAATTACAATGTAACTAAATGCGGGCCCATTTCACTGTGCCAGCCAGCAGCCAATGAACACCTGTTGCCTGCTTGAATACACATATATTCTTGCAAGCTAGCCTACAGCTCAATGAACACGCGAATTTTTTCCCGTCTCTTCATATTGGTAGATATAGACGGTTCGGGATAAAGTGAGCATTCAAAAAATGCCCTGCTAAAAATCTATTTTCAGCCATTTCGTATCTTTCCGCGCGTAACGGCAAACGATGGGAAATGTCTAACATCTCTAGACACTGCACGTGATGCTTGCGCAAGTAACAGTGTTCAGTCGGTAGGAACCTATATAGTTTGATAAATAAAATTAATTATATAAAATACAAGTAATTCTATTTCGGTTGATTTTATTTCAGTGTTGTTCTATTAAAATATAAAAATACACGGAACTATTTTGCGTAATTTCGCTGCCAACCATACAAGGTGAAAAGCAACTATAGTTAACTAGAATTATATGCTGTAACGGCCAGTGATATTTTTCAAATGTTAAATTTTTAGTGTTCACTTTATCCTGAACGACCTATACCTGTGTTTTTGGTGAAAAGATTTCTGCATTAGTTTGCCTCAGTGTCTCGTGTGTACATCTGCGGCTATTCTTCATGGTCAGTGATTGGCTGAATTTAACTCTCACTTGTCTTAACGTTTTACTGCAAATCATAGACGTGTGTTATTCGCAGTAATCTTATTCTGATTGGTAGGGTCAAATGAGAGACGTCTTTACACAAAGACACTCTGTCAATAACAATGTAGCAGAACTGCAGAGATGGAACTAAGACATTGAACCAAGTTGGTTCAGAAATATTCTCGCGAAAATCAGGGCTCCCTACGTATTGGTAGGGGCGCTGATTTATCGCTGGAAATGTTGACTGTTTGCTAGGCTTCAATATAACATGTCCACATGTGACGTTCTTCTTCTGTTATTGGCGTGTCCGCGTCTGACTGGGCCAGTGATAACTATGGGCACGAGAGAAATATCTGTGAGGACCGACTGCTCAAACTTTCTGGATCTCCGCCCCCTTACGTTCCCAAAACCAATTCCAAGTGGCCCCCACTTTTTTCCTGTCATTTTCTATACCCCTCCGCCTGCTAGCCCCTCCGCCCCTCAAGGGGTCCGGAACAAGGGAATACTGAATATTTGAGATTCTGTCATTCGTCGTTAAACAACTACGTAACCCTTCTCCAATCATATAAGACTCAGGCCGCTATTCGGTTGTGCAAAATACGGTGACACGAAAGATTTCCTCGCCATGCAGCCAACGCTAGTTCACGGAAAACGATTGGCGCATGGACGGCGTTGCAGCGTGTCACGCGTATTAGTTTTTACGCGAAACCACTTAATTTATTCATATTATGTTTACCTACGAAAAGAACACACACTAGAAACTATGCGTCTATGTTTTCAAAAATTCAGCACGCTTTTTAGAAACAAGATTTTCAAGCCTCTCAAAATGGCCCAAAAAAAATTTTTTTAAAGACTGCTGTAACTTTTAAAATATTACCTGAATTCGTAAAGTGCAAAGCTAGAGGCATGCATTGGAGTTTACTTCATACTATTAAAAAATATAATGTTGTGGTCACCACTTAAAAGTCCCGTAGGAAAAAGACTACAACGAAAACCGTGCACACCAGTTTGGCACGCTGTGAATAGAGGCGATAAGCTTCTCTTCAAGCGTAGGGCACTGGCTCTTATCGCTACGCTGTTCCCACGCGTCAGAGGTGGGAATTCGACACCGTTTGTTTTTTAGAGATGATTTCTGTGCATTACATAACCCGCATTTGTACACACATTGACATCAAATTAACTGCACTAAATACAGTACTATCGATGTTATAAGAACGCCATGTAAAATGTAGATCGGGATTGTATACGTCGACTCTTTTACCATAAACCAAACTACAATATAGTTACTTCACATATTGGGTGGAATAGAGTATAGACTATAGAACGGCCACCTGGGATCAGTTGACAGAGACGCTGAACGAGATCCACTGTGGCTTCCGGACCTGCCGAAGAGATCGCGGGCGGCGGAAAAAAGCTGCGGGAAGAATGCAACCGCGGCGGTCATTTTTTTTTCTCATAAAAATCAAGGCGTTAAGTGGCGGTCAATGGCCGTCCGTCGCCTCGTGTAGCTCCTTGGTGGGCGAGGAAGCGGCTCTGCTCGGCGGTACATCAGGGAAGCAGTGCATTTGTCCACTCTCGTCCTTACGTCACGAATGCTCTGCCTTTGGACCCGGCGTCAGGACATTACTTCACGCACATTTTCAACAATTGCGACTGTCTAAAAATTATTTCTGTTTGCTGTAGCTATACCTGATTTTTTTTCGCGGGAAACGTTTTTTCCTATGCCTTAATTGCACATCTGCAGCTGTACTTGCTTCGTAGTTATTGACAACGTATCGTTGTGCCAATCAGAATAAGGTGTCTGTGTTTGGCGGTAGAGTACCAAAATGCGTGAATATAAAAATATATCCAATCACTGAATAAAGTAGAGCTGCAGATGTGCATTGAATCAAGCTGATCGTTAAAGTCACGCTTTTCTCTGTTCTAGTAGCAGTGTTACGGCTTGTCAACAGTCATTAGAAAAAAATAGTAATAGATGTAATAATAACATACGTGTCTGTCGCGGTTAGATGACGTTATTTTATGTATAGATTTTCTGCAATAACTTCTGTTTTAAAATATTTTTGGTAAATGTGGCAACGTTGAGGCACAGAAGATATTTGTGATGAATTTTGGAAATCGTAATAGTGTTGTATGTTCATCTTGTACTGGACTTGTAATCATTCTTGAAAGTTAACATATAATTCCCTTGTAGTTATTCTGCGTGAAAAATTAATGTAAGATTCTATTATTACTTATGTCAAGCTGTTAATCAAGAACATATCCTATGTCTTGTCAATGAGAAAATTTCGATAATACGACTTGAATAAAAATGTTATGGTTTGAAAACTGAAGACTGTAACAAATTATCTACACACTCCCCATAAAGAGTGTACCATAGATTTAGGCACACTAAGTTACGCATTGTTTTAGTTGACATTATTAGTACATACACGAGTAGATATTTCGCCGATTTATTCTATGTCAAAGTAAACATCAAGGACTTCACTGTCACTACTGTGATTGGACGAGGACGACAGCTATTTTGACACGTCTTTGACTACTGCAAGCCAGTAATAAATAGGCCTCGAATTTGTAAGACCAGTTCGTCTCCATACCTGATTATTTAGTTTTGTTATTTGTTGTTTGAGTCTTGTGAACGTAAGCAGATATATTACCAAACATTTTTTTCATTATTTCATCGTGTTACTTTTGTCATAAAATATTCTTCGTCAAACAAACACGAGAAAGACCTCTATAAGTATCCAGTGGATCCGTTTGGGCTCCTTCATTCTCATGGCAGAGAATAATTTTGCGCCAAGTTCTGTGAGACATCTTCCGAAGCATTTGCGGGTTTATGCGAGCAAAAGCAAGTCTCACTGCTTCTTTGAGTTCATCTGTGGTTTCGTAGCGCTGCTGTGCAACCACTCCTTTATGAAGCCCCAAAGACTATTATCACATGACGAGAGATCTGGGCTTCGAGGTGGTCATTCAAGGGGAGCAGGCATCATTGCTGAACTTTGGCCAATCCAACGATTCCGAAAGACCTCGGCAAGGTATTCCCTAACAGAGATGGCATATTCATAATGAGCTGGCGCTCCATCCTGTTGGAACCACACATCATTCAGAATACCAAGTTCCTCCAGTTGTGGCACAAACCAAGTTTGCGGCATGTCCAGATAAGTTGTCTGGTTTACTGTTCCATGAAAGAAATATGGTCCAAACAAATGTCGATTGTTCATTGCAGCCCATATCGCATGACATGTGGAGGATTGTGTTCCAATTCCTCGACATAATGTGGATTTTCCTTGGACCAGAACAAAACATTCCTTCCGTGATCGAGAGCTCCGATAGATGGCACACTCATCACTGAAAATGACCTTTCCACGTTTTGGGATTGTGTCGATAGTCTGAAGAAGCAACGCACATGCATCCCGTCTGCGGGCTAAATCACTGTCTGATAACTCCTGAACGAATATGGTGCGATATGCGTGAAGATGCAGGTCGTTCTTCATGTGTTTATGCAGTGTCGATCGCGGTATTCCAAGCTCCGCTGATCGTTGCGGAGCGACTTCTTTGGTGATCTCATTCGACTTCCTGACATTGTTGCACTCTGGTTGAAGATCTTCCAGTTCGTGGTTTATCTTTGATGTTGCCCGTTTAAAAGAGTTTGTGTCCCAAACGCAGAAGGGTTTGTTTTGGTGGAGCCTCTTTGTGGAATCATTGTTGGAAATTGGCACGCACTTCACGAAGTGTCTTCCCAGTATGAGGACGTTCGTGAACCCAAGCACTCACAACAATCCTATGTTCCAGGGTGTATTCGCTGGTATCACACATGGTTCACAACCCAATACATGCCATAAATCCACTGGATACTTAAGGTTATGTTACAACACAAGATTCCATAACATCATAATACCATAGCAATATGCATAAACTACATACATGGGGGTAACAAGACATTGTGGACATCCTGTACAACTGAGGGTACCGTACGTTGCTCCTTTCTTAATTTATTAAGGGAATGGTGCAGCTACAGGAACAAATTTTCAGAAAATATATAAACTTTAATTCTTAAGTTTATACCTCCATTATACTGACATCATTTTTTTATATGTATCAAGCAAAATAACTGTTTTCGTTTTCGTAACATTAAAATAAAATTAGTAAGAAATTAAAAATGGGCACCTAAAGGTACTTCATCCTAAAGAGGTTGGACCCATAAACATTCATTATTTTATTTATCTGCCAAACACTGTTCAACTTTTACACATCAGATAACATGTCTGTTTCCCAATTAAAAATATTAGGTCCGTAGTTTTTGCATAACTACTCATTAAAACCACAAAATGGCCGTTGTGGTGTACCCAAAATTAATAAAAAAAATTGTAGAAACAAGATAATTCATATTCATACTAAATGCTGTGAGCTACAACACACCTTTGGGATTACAAAGGATACATTTTTTAATTAAAGGAAATGAGTAAATCTTTGTAGAAATTTAAGTTGTGGCTTCTATTGATTTTTTTTAACTAACTTATCAAATACGTCACAAAATGCATTCTGACTTTCAGTTCGTGTAATTTTGATTACGTAAGTTAGTTTTGACCGCAACGGTCAGTTTGTGACTTTGATGAGTGATTGTGCAAAATTATGAGGCATAAATAATGACATGTTATCTGATGTGTAAAAGTTTGAACTGAGTTTGGCACAAATGTAAATCATTAGTTTTTACGGGACCAACGCCCTTAAGAGGAGTCCTCGACTGGCGCATGGACGGCGTTGCAGCGTGTCACGCGCATACATTTTTACGCGAAACCGCTTAAGTTATTCATATTATGTTTACATACGAAAAGAACACACACTTGAAAACATGCTTCTATTTTTTCAAAAATGCAGCACGCTTGTTAGAAACATGATATTCGGGCCTCTCAAAATGGCTAAAAACAGGTTTTTCAGACTGTTGTAACTCCGAAAATATTACATGAATTCGTAAATTGCAAAACGAGAAGCATGCGTTGGCCTTTACTTCAAACTATTCGAAAATAAAATATTGGGGCCATCGCTTAAAGTCCCATAGTAAAAAGACTACAACGGAAACCTTGCACGCCAGTTTGGAGCGCTGCGAATAGAGGCGATATACTTCT
>PNEQ01022815.1:0-25152 GCA_003012365.1 Medauroidea extradentata
TTTTATATTTTCATTGCAGTAAATGCTCAACCAGCGCTTCTGTTCTGGACCAGCAACAAACACAATGTCATCATTCAGTATTTCGCCGAGCACATTATTAATTTCTTCATAATCTTCGTCTCCATCTTCCCAGTGCAGGCCGTGGAAATATTTTGTAAGCCATCTGTTTGTCCTTTTGCTTCTTATGTCGAGCATGTAGTGTGGAAACAGAGGTCTGAATTTGCAGCATTTTGTACTGCCGTCATAGTAGGCGATGCAAATTTCCTTAACGATGAACCCCAGTGGAGATGTGAAGCCCTGTACGTTTGCGAACATGTCGCTAGCAAAGCAAGAACTGAACTGAGCTTATGTCAGTATTTTTACCACTTTATCTCGTGTGTTGTACGTTGCCAGGTGGTCGTGAATTATGAGAGCGTAGGCTTGCGTATTGGCCGGTATGTTCTCTGCAGCAGTTATTTCAATTCGACAGTCTATTACACCTGTGTTTATACGATCGTCTTGTTTGCTCACGTCAAACACTAGAAGCGGTGCACTGTTCATAAAATCATCTGGTTCGAGTGTGGTCCATGCTTCAAGTCCGTAATATGATTGTTGGAAATCTGCAAACATTTGATATGCCAACATGAATGAACCACTAGTGAAATTTGTGTTTAGGTCGACATATGGAAAACTTTCAGAGTTCAAAAACTCTTTCGCATTCTTTATCTTGATGTGATCAAACTTTTTTCCTACCCAATGATGGTATACAAGTGGAAAATGTAGTGATACAGCCAGCTGCAGGACTTGCTCAACTGCTGTTTGAAAAGAACCCTACCAGATATTCACGCAGTGCTTTGAAACAGTACAAGCGGTTGCTGAAACTTACCAGTGCTCACATGAAGAATAACGACTCTGCCAGCAATGAATATAAGGATGAGACACATTCTAAATGTGACATTATTGCACAGTTGTTTCCCACTGCTGTGGGTTCTGGTCTCGATCTATGCAAGAAGAGAGATGATGGACGACAACTATAATATGTTTACTGGAATGATGTTAATGAAATTGTCGACAGATTGAGATTGCTAATTGCATCTCAACAGGCAGGAAATAATTCCCATGTGAATTATATATCTAGCATCGTCGAAGAATTACGTGAAGACGGTTACATAGAATGAGCCGTGCTGATATTGCTGGCGAGCTGCACAAGTCTGCAAGGAGAAATTATCCACGATGTAAAGTACTGTTGTTTGGTTTGAAGGACCTGTATCAAGCAGACTTGGTTGAAATTATTCCTTATGCTCGCAAGAATAAAGGTTTCAAATACCTGCTGACTGTAATCGACTGCTACAGCAAATTCGCATGGGCTCTACCTGTCAAAACTAAAAATGCAAAGGATGTAACAAATGCTATGAACACTGTTTTGCAAGATGGAGGTGCATCACAGAATCTACATACGGACCTCGGAAGAGAATTCTACAATCCAGCATTTCGAACCTTGATGTCAAAACATAAAATAAACCACTGCTCTACACATAGTGGTATGAAGGCTAGCATTGTGGAGAGATTCAACCGCACCTTGAAAAATGAAATGTGGAAAAAATTTTCGTCACAAGGAAGTTATAAGTGGATGGATATACTGGACAAGCTTGTGTCGAATTACAACCACAGAATACATCGGACCACGAAAATGAGACCAGTGGATGTCAAGGATAATTCATAGCTGCAATCTGCCTACAGAGATGAGAAGAAACTGGATGTGCATAAACCAAAGGCTAGAGTTGGAGACTACGTTTGGATATCAAAGCAAAAAGGACAATTTGCTAAAGGTTACACACCAAACTAGAGCACTGAAATATACAAGATCATCAAAATTCGTCACTACGAACCAAGGACTTATTTTCTCGAGGACATGGATGGCAGACCTATCCGAGGGGGATTCTACACAGAAGAAATTCAAGTTACAAAGTTTCCAAACACGTATTTGATCGAGAAGGTTTTGCAGCGCAAAGGTAACAAAATGCTGGTGCGTTGGCTTGGGTTCGATGCCTCGCATGATAGTTGTATATCAAAGTCTAGCATTACAGACTAGTGATTGAATAAATATTCTTAAATTAACTCGTCTTGTAAGCAAGGCTGGCCCCTAGTGTATGGTTACTCAGCGCAGTACGTGTATAAACCTGCACAGCCAGCCCTGTGACGTGGGTTGTTTGTCGTGACCTCCACAGCACATGACATCAATCCCCGCTGGTCACCCGGGCTGACGCCGCGTGCTCGTCACGACCTGCACAGTGTACGTGCGTCAGGTAGGCACCACGTGACTCGACCTGCGCACCACGACAGGCCAGCCTTCAGATTATCCTGAGATGTCGAGCGGGTCGGTCACGTTCTGCGCCACTATGCTAGAAGATGACAGCCAGCTCACGCCCCGAGACAGGTCTCCTCTGCGGCGAGAACATCAGAGAAGGTGGATATCTCCACCACCAGCACCAAGATATGAGCATAGGCATTGCCCATCACCTATTCTTGAGGAAGATGAAACCTTGTGGACGCCGCCTACAGCTGCGTCGCCTACGCCGTCAACAGTGTTCTCGATCCAGGTCTGGTCTCAAGCCGTCGAACGTGTACTCACACTGGTGGCCTGGAGTGAGTATTCACCAATATCACCAGCATCGTCAACTGAACGTCTGGACGAGGTGGACGATTGTAAGGAGGAAATAACATTGAGGGACGTCCACTGCGAAGTTCGCCTTCATCGAGAAGAGGCTGCTGCAGCACATCATACAGCTCATAGACTACGCGAAGTTAACTTTAATATTCTTCTGGAGGAGACCCGTAGTCTAAGGAATGAAGTCAGACATCTGCGAGACTGTAAACATTGGGAAAAAGATCGTTTTCTTTGTGTGTGTGCATATATTTCCTTTACCTTAATATAATAAGTTCCAATTGTGTACTCCTGTGTGTTCGTGAGACGTTATTTCATATGCCTGTCATAACTTATCTTAAAGAGCATCAGATGCAATAGTCCATGTACACGCAATCAATATTTACATAGCACACTATTACAAGGTTAAAAAAAATTATGAATGTCATAGCTCTGTCTTGGACTCTCGCAATTTGTAGTATCTCAGTGCTTGCCTACCAACCCAGGGTCGGCAGGGGTCACTGAATCTACAGAGCATGGGGAGGGAGCCAGGGTGGAGGGACTGGTCTGGGGACCGGCACTGTAGCGGAGAGAGAGAGGATTACGCTGTGTATACGAAAAGGGGGGGTTGGAATGGGGACCAGATGGAATGACAGAGCATGAGTAGAATGACAAATGGATGGGTGATGGTTTGGGGAGTCAACAGGCCATGGTCGATTCCTCGGGAGCAGGGGTGTTGGTCTGGGGACCAGATGGAATGACAGAGCATGAGTCGTGGCTGGCCATGGTCGATTCATCAGACCAGAGCCGGGGAGTTGGTCTGGGGAGCCAGAGAGGGGTGGGGAGCCATGGAATGACAGAGCATTAGTAGAAAATACATGGCTGGCCATGGTCGATTCATCAGGAGGTGGGAGCCAGAGCAGGGGGATTGGAATGGAAATCAAATGGAATGACAGAGCAAGATAATCATGCAGGGGATTGGAATGGGGGACCAGATGGAATGACAGAGCAAGAGAATCATATAGGGGATTGGAATGGGGACCAGATTGAATGATAGAGCAAGAGAAGGGAGCCAGACGGAATGACAAAGCTGAAGGAGGGGGGAGCCAGAGCAGGGGGATTGGAATGGGGACCCATGGAATGATAGAGTAGAAAATTCTAGAATACAAGATGGCCGACAAGGGCAATGTCTTCAAAGATGGCGACCGGAAATGATGCAATCCAAGATGTCGTCCGGAAGTGACGCAATCCAAGATGGCAGCGGTGACATAATATAATATGGCGGCGGTGATGTAATCCAAGATTGCCGTCGTGTGTCCCTCGGTCCCCACCCCCAACCCCCTGCCCACGGATATACATTTTCCATCTACTCTCGGGGTTCCTCAATACTCTTCCAATGTACCAACGAGAAAAGGTCGTGCGAAGAGGATAGTCCGCCGGACCAATGTGTTTCACTTTTTGAAGGTGATACGGGTACAAGAGTTGCTCATGAAGAACTCGCCAGCCATTTTGTCAGCGTCCATATCGGAACCTGCTGACCTTGTGCTTGTATCAGGACTTCCCTCAAGTCTCTGAAGTACACCCTGTTCGGAACTGGGAGTACGAACCCTGGGCGGAGCACCAGCATTTGGTCTTGTGACGGCACATGTACCAGTATCACGCATTCGCTGCGTAAGTCGTGCAAACATGGTGTGCGCTGGAATCCTACGACCCGGATATCGTTCTTCGTACAGACGACGGGCAGCTCGTCCATTTTGTCTAGCTTCCCAGTAAACAAGCAGCATGTCCGTGTACTCACTAAACGCGTACTCCAATGAGCTCCACTACAACGTCGCCCTTTTCAGAACCACAGCGAAAGAAATGACACCACGAGTTTGCTTGTACGACAGAACAGTCAACGACAGACCGCCAGTGATATCAAAACACTCTGCGATGTCACGCTGCGCAGTGCTATGGCACGGCACGAACGGAAGAAAAGAGGTGGGGGCGCCACCAACGGAAGTAAAAAGGGGCGGGGGTCAGCATTCGGCATCGTACAATCCTCTCTACGAGCGCTGCCCGGCGTCGTAAACACGTAAGTCACAACAGCATCGCCTGTCTCGCACAAAGCCCATCGGGTTGCCTACGCTGACTCTTTCTGGGGCTACAGGGGCCTAACTACACGTTTCCGGCAATATGTTTGCTAACACAAACGGTTGCAAGTAATACGGGCTTTCAACCCTCAAGCGTTGTAACATGAATTTTGATACACCCGGTATACATATATATAGACTAGTTGGCCGGCTGCGGCTTTGCCCGTGTGAAATTATGTAATGTAAACAGTAACTCCGGATAAAATATGTGATGAATTCATTTAACAGCTAGCGTACTCAATAACAATGAACTATAAATTGTCTTAGCTCAGTGTAAAGATCGCGCGCAATATGCTCGTATGATGTCATAGTAATTACCATCGCAAAGTCTCGCACGGGATACGAACCCGTAACACCACCCCTTCCACACCACAAATTTTATACAATACCTCAGTGAATGTTATAGGCATGGCGTGATAATTCTTTCGTAAGTAATGGCTACAGTCCAAAGAGGTTTTATTTATGAGTAGGTTGGCAAAAAGAAACAACTGTTGAGTTATTTCTCCGTGATCATTTTCTTTTTTTGGGACTCAGTAACATTTTACTGCTCTTCA
Organism: Medauroidea extradentata; assembly: GCA_003012365.1. Classification (NCBI taxonomy): domain Eukaryota; kingdom Metazoa; phylum Arthropoda; class Insecta; order Phasmatodea; family Phasmatidae; genus Medauroidea; species Medauroidea extradentata. The sequence continues at coordinate 5,310 of PNEQ01022815.1, forward strand.
CATCCTTAATTTTTGAATTTCATAAAATCCTGAATTTGATTTATAGATATTTACATACACTTCATGCATATCAAAAAATTATCTCGATATCTCAACGGGTATATGCGATACAGGTGATTATTTGAAAACACGTTTTATTTTTTTAACAGCTTTCAAGGACGAATTTCGAAAAATCCTGAAATTCCTTTTATTGATATTTACTTAAGATTTCTTGTAAAGCGAAAACCATTTCAATATTTCCACTGGTTTAGGAGATAAGTGGGATTAATTAAAAACGCGTTACATATTTTTAAGAACTTTCAAGGGCGAATTTCGAAAAATTCTAAAAATTCTTGTTAGATATTTACTTAAGCATAATTTTAAAGAAAAGTATCTCACTATCTGAAATGGATTAGGAAAAATCACGGATATATTAAAATACTCAGTTTACGGTTTTCACCCCCTTAATGTTCGAATTTCGCAAAATCGAAAAATTCGCAAATACGCATTTCTTTGGGCAATATTATGAAGTTGAAAAAATTATGATAGCTTTTCCGGTTAATGAGGTATCAAAGATTCTTTGAAAACACATTTCACCATTTTCAACCCCTTAATTATCGAATTTCGAGAAATCCATTCTTAGTGGGTGCCTACGGGCCAAAGAGAAGCTTCACTCAAAATTTTATGGTTCTAGGTCCAGCGGTTTGGGCTGTGCGTTGATGAGTGAGTGAGTGAGTGAGTGAGTGTGTCAGGACACTTCATTTTATATATTGAGGTTGTGAATAGAAAAAACAATTTAGCCTATTTTTTTTTACCTTTTTAGGCCGCATTCGGAAAATAAATTCAAGCAGTGTTTTGGATATTTACATAATTGTCAGTCTAAAGCAAAGAGCACTTCGATTTTTTTTATTGGTTCGATAAATATGTAGGAATAATCGAAAACACATTTCATGTATTTCCATCCCCTTAATTAAATATTTCGAAACGTCTTGGAGTCCTGCCATAGTCATTTGGATACGCAACAATTTGAAGCTAAATCACTACGATAGCCAATTGTGCTTACGTGATATAGATGATTCATAAAAAAAAAACACATATTTCCCTCCTTTTTACAGTTTGGGTGTCGAATTAAAAAAAAACGGCTTTTTGGATATTTACGTAAGAAACATGTTGATGTGAAAACCAACTCTTTATCCTGAAGGATTCGATAGATATTGATAATTAATCGGAAACAAAAGAAAGGTAATTTAACCACCTTAAATAATGATTTTCGAAAAAATTTTGAAATTGGCTAGTATGCTTTATATGAGTGTTCCATTTAAGCAAAAATCACTATCATAGGCCGTCGGGTTCGAGCTGTATTATTATTTCTTCGGAAATTCACTTCATCTCTTTTCATCTCCTTAGAGATCGAATTTCGAAAATTCCATTCTTAGTGCTCACCTACGACCTGAGGGGGGACCCCCCCCACACACACACACATATACACACACAGACACACACAAACATGTTTCTAGGTCCAGTGATTTGGGCTGTAGTTTGGTATGTCAGTCAGTTAGTCAGTGTTCTCTTTTATACATAGAGATTACATACAAGAAATAGTTGTTTTAGAAAAGGATGTAAGCAATTAGGTTGTATGTGAGAGTTTTCTCGGAATGGTTTTTACGCTGTTGAATTTTTTTTTTTTTTAAGTTTAAACATTGTGTATGTTACCAACAAGAGACGTGTTAAATTTCTAGTTCTGATATGGTTCACATGCATACGTTCAATTATACCCATAGTATGGTCAATTTAGTACTACGCAACATTTGAGAATGTGCAAAACACTAAATTGATTGAATATATTACGACAATGCCTTGTGGTGACAACATCTATCGCTGGGTAAGTCTGCTGCATTGTTATCGTCTCGGTACTTAGATGGATAATCCAGATGATGAACGTATTGCAAAGTTCTTCCGTTAACAAAATCTCACGAAGTTAGAGTACGTAAGACAAAATGTCAGCTTTAGGTGTTTTATATTAGATTCTATCATCCTTCACAAGACGTCCTCCCATAAAGACAACACAGCAGTAAATACACACGTATGTTTCCCCGCACACGTTTATCTAGAACTTAGAATATGCAGAGTGAGTTAAGTCATTAGAGTATTTCCTTATGGTTATCTATAGGAACAGGAATATTTCGCAAATTATATGACCTGCGTACTATAATACACTGTCCGATGTATTCTCAAGTCCCGAACATTTGTCTATTAACTGCTACTCACTGTAGAAGAATACAATGGACGAATAAACGGGCTTGAGTATATGCATAGGACAACGGATTCTCTATCATGCAGGTCATTCGCACAATTTTCCTGACCCTAATTATCTCTAAAATACAAGCGTGCATTATTTTGAATTTATTCCAAACGCTGCCGAATATGAAGACAATTGTTTTCTATTTTTTAAGGTTACAAAGTATTTTTCCCATATCCACTAGTCTGAATCGCAATTTCATCAAAATACACCATTTGGAATGACACATTTGTATTGTTGTCGGTATAAAGCGAGCGTTAAAAATTGTTAAGTATCACTAGCCTTTACTGCATATAGCCTAATTCAACATTACACAGTATAGTCCCCTTACTGCTTGTATGGTTCGTAGGGAAATTTCAAATTACGCAATACAGTTTCGTGTTTTTTTTTTTCCTATTTAAATACAAAAACACAGAAACAAAATCAACCGAAATCGACATTATTGAATTTTATATAATTAATAAACTTTTTTATTAAACTGTATCGATTCATACTCAATGCACAATTTATTCTACGCGCGCAAACATCAACTGATGAGTCCAGTGAGGTTAGACATATCCCTTCGTTAGCCGTTACGAGCGGAAATATACGAATTGACTGAAAATAGTACTTCAGCAGGGCTTTCGTGAGTTCCCACTTTATCTAGAACCACCTATACCACTTTAATTGACATAAGTTTACTCTTGTGTCCTACAAAGTCATTTTCGTGATATTTCTTATGCTTATGTTTTGTAACCCGAGTGAGCCGTGAGTAAACTTCCGCCTGACAGCCTCTCGGTCAGCCACTTACTTGCTTGCTCTCGTGCTCTCAGCAGCGTAAGCGGTGGTTTAGGGCACAGTCTGCCGCAATTTTTATCACCTATTTTTTATTTGTACCAGATATTTTTTTCTTATTTTAGACAAAAGATGTGACTAAATTGGGCTCTCTAATGAACATATTTTATCTCTCATAGTTTTCGCGTAATGGTTTGTTAAAGCCATATTTTGTATGTTTCCGTTTTAAGGACTACACTAAAACCAACTGATATACTGAACTCAGAAAAATCACAGTGGATAAAGACATTGCAGGCTACAATGTCATGCTCATAAAAATTAAGAATAAACATGATTTGTATTCTTTATATTTATGAGCATGGCATTGTAGCTTGCAATGTCTTTACCCACTGTGATTTTTTTTATGAGTTTGGTATATCAGTTGGTATCAGTGTAGTCCTTAAAACGGAAAAATGCAAACTATGACTTTAACAATCCATTATGCGAAAACTATGAGACATAAAAAAATTTCATAAAAGCCAAATTTAGTCACAATTTGTGTATAAAATATGAAAAAAAAAAAAAAACATTTGGTGCAAATAAAAAAAATGTTGATGAAAATTGTGGTAACCGCGCCCTTAACTGATAACATTCGCCATTTGCAGCAAACAGTTTACATAACCAAAATTAAAACGAAGTAAGTCTGAATGCACTGCGTACAAAATATAAAAGAAACAAGCATGGAATGACTATTGTAAATTCAACGTATAAATAATCTGTTGTGAACTCAGCATATAGCAAAATATTTGAATGGTATAAAATATGTACTTTTATTTGGTCAGCTTCTTACTAAAAGCTGTACAGCATTACAAGCGTTCATCAAGATCCTGGTAACCGACTAAACCTGGTCACTCCAGATCGTGAACTTTTGTAAATGCCTTAAGGTGGCTACCTGGGTGGATGTGTTCTGCGCGCTCGAGGCCTTCAAGTGTGGGAGAGCTAAGGACAACACAGCACGCACATCATGCCTCACCCTAACCTCTAGGACCAAGTCACTGAACTGACGTGCTGTCTACTCGCTGACAACTGTCCTCTATGAGACAATTAGTTATGACTCTGTCAATTTGTGATGTAATATCAAATATAAATGAATAATGCACATGCCTATACCTTTTGATATATTATACACCGAGATTTTCGTACACAAAAATCGCAAAAACACACATTTATCCAATTTTCAGTCGCTATAACATGTGCTTTAATGAATAGAGTTGAACCTGAAAGATAACGTTCTTTGAACAATATTCCTAAGCAGACAACACTTATGCGCGTTGAGCTATTTTCTAATAGTATTGTAATGTCCGGAGTTCTTCACATTGCGTGGAGGCTTGCGCAGGCGGTCACCTTAAGTTACTAAGGTGGCTCCGTATATGGGTTGCGTTTCGAAGTCAGAGGCAGGCACAGTATCTATGGAGTGCTTAGGGTGCAGCTGAATGGAGGTCTCGTTCACTACCATCTTTATTACACATTATTTATACTCCACGTAACGTTGTGAAATATAAAAGAATTGTAACTATTTGTTGGTTACAGCGTTTGTACAGATAGGTAATTTTAATGCGTTTTTTTACTATTGAATTTATATTTGTAGCATACATTGTGACTCTGTATGCCCACCACTTCGGCTATTTTTGGTAAGTATAAGCTTATAGTTTTGTAGCATACATTGTGACTCTGTATTCCCACAAATTCGGATATCTTCAGTAAGTATAGCTTTTAGTTTTGTAGCATACATTGTGACTCTGTATTCTCACAACTTCGGCTATCTTCGGTAAGGATTACTTAGCCCTATTCGAATTACAAGGGTCTGTACCTCATCACCTCTGAGTACAAGGTGCTCCAACTGTTGTCAGACTTCCTGTCAAAGGCTCCTGTTGAGAATGTGCACGGTGTGAAGTTGGTACACACAATAGCTACTAGACACACTCTCAGATACTTTAACATTAAAGTATGTGTGAAGCGACACTTGCGAAGTGACGGTTTTCTTTCCACATCTACACTCTAAATCAGAATTAGTGAATATTCACTCATTCACGCCAATGTATGGAACAGTTTCAATAAATTCAATACGTGAGAAACCACTGTGAAATCGGTGACTATTAATTGATTCCGATAAGGTGTGCCAACATTCCACAATTAATTAGTGAATGTCCACAGATTTTCCAGTAATTTTCCATTGATTCAAAAAGTGAAAACTGTTATTTGAAAACAACTGAAAAAACTGTGAATATTCACTGATTCACTAGTGAGATGTTGGCACTCTTAAAGGAAATCAGTGAATATTCCCAAATTAAACAGTGACTATTTTCACTGATACAAATTATTGAAACTGCTCTATCCATCAGCGTGAATCCTGATTTAGAGTGTATGACAACCTTCCAAGGCAAAGGGACAAACATAAAATTCTGTTATGTAGTGTAAAGCTCACGATCTCATGCTGCTACGCCAAAGGCGAACCGAAAACGTTTCTACTGCACAGTACAAAAATATAGTAATTTTGTCAGAAAACGCTTGTAAAACACGTCAAAAAATTTATCAGTCTAGGCTCTACAACATGAATGTCGCAGGTTGTTTAAGTGTTATACATTTTCCACATACCTGAGGGCACTAGATATACACATTTTTATGAGCAGAATGTTTGATGAGAAACAAAATTAACCTTCGAAGGCCTGTCACAGTTTACAAAATACTAAATTTTTACAAAAACTTTTCATGGAAACTGGTTGTCAAAATTATTTGTGTCATTTTAAACAATTCCTGCAAAATGTACAATTTATTTACTAGTAAATATAAAAAAAATTGTAAATATACAAACTTTTGTACATTGACAAGCATTTCCTGTAAACTTTATAATATTTTTTTGTACAATATTTTCATTGTGTGCGTATAACGCTACTCATGTGAGTTAAAAAGGCAGATCAAGAAACATTTAAAACATAATTTACTCACTTCCGGTAAGTTGATGATATTCTCAGGTTTAGAAGTTAGCTATAGTATTCGGTCACTACACAATCATAAATGCCATACAATTAGTGCTGGAGGTGTTTATATTGAACCAGTTTGACATTATACCGATAGCAGACTTACTGTAAATATTTAGACAAACATAAATCTCCGTGCAACTGGTTCTTGATCCCTAAGCGTTTACTCGATAACCTCATCATCCTTTGCCCGTCAGTTTTATCATTGACCTGTCACCCTAACCTAACGGAACTTTTTGTTTTGTCAATTTCAAATGCAAAAACAGAACATGGTTTGCTGCAAGGTCAAAGAGTAATAAAACGTTATTTATTATTACGTACCCACTTAAGGCGTCCGCCTGGTGAAGGTTGCGTGTGTGAGGCGAAAATCGATGTGGTGTTGCAGTCAACGCCGGCCGGCACATGTATTGTGATCCGCTTCTACGCCCTAAGTCACGCGCGCAGTGTAACCGCCGTAACGTTTTTGCTGTGGGACTTAAATACGAATTGACCCTATCATTTTATTGAACACGTCGTTGCAGCAAAGCCCATTACACCTCAATTTCGAACGAATCCGGCACATATATATTGAGTAATTTCCGCCTGGAAAGCCGATTTTAGCCAAGTTTGAGAGCTTAAATACAATGCTACTTGCTATTTTCACGAATGGTCTGAAGTGTGTTTTCTCTTTGTAGATAATCATTTTGGTCTCCGAAAAAAAAAAAATATATATATAACTCCAAATACTCTTCACGCAGTTCTAATACCAGCCAGGCTGCCGTCTAACGTCTAGTATGTCTTCGTTTTAGTTTGCCTTCGGTTTTATTTTTTAGAAACTTATTTGTTACGAATATTCATGTAGCTGACATTTAATTTTTTTTGTGAATATACAGTACATTACAAGTAATATTTAAAATCTCTTGTGTTTTTTTTGGTGGATTAATTTCGAGTGTTTATTTGTTTTATAATTTACAATATACATGTGACTGTCAGTATTAAGAAAGAAGAAAAACGTTGTATTGCATTGAAGAACTGATTTACAATGAGTAAAAATACCTAATTTTTTTGTTTGCAGAAAGTGTCAGAGTTAGTTAGCCCTGAACTATCCATTCAATGTCTTATTAACTACTGATTCACCGAATATCCTAAAATACGTATTTAGCTGCTATTTAATATTATTGTACAAATTGTACTAATAGTACTAAAATACTTAACTACTACATCCTGGGGATTGTAAAATGTCATAGCAAGCACAAGGCCATCTTAGAACACATAATAGGAACCAGTTTTTGTTCTTACGTGAAGAAGTAAATGAAGCAGAGGTTTTATGGCAGAGTGATTTCCGTATGGAGACTGGCATTAGTGCGTTGGACTGTCTGCATAAATATATACCATAACTCTCGGTGCATTAGCGAATACGTTAACAGTAAATCTATATGTAAAGTCTTAAAAAACTTATAGTTGTAAGCATAGCAAAGGGAGAGTTTATAGTACCTAATAATGAGGTTCTACTGTGGACAAGATTCTACAAAGCTCATTTTACATATGATAAAGCATCACATTGTTTAATAAAGTCTCGTAACTTGCCGCAAATACTTAACCTATTACCACTTAGGTTTATAACAGTATAGCGACAAGTGAAGTGATAAGATTTTGATCAGCACTCAACATCCAGATCATTAGAGCTTGTGAGGGGTGACATATGTGAGTATGGAACAACGTTGGAATGAAGGAACAGGAGAAACAGGAGATCCCCTAGAAAACCCGCCGACCAGCGGAATCGTCCAGCACGATTTCCGCAGCGAAAATCGCCTTCGTGGGAGGCGAGTGCTCTAGCAACTGCGCCAACTGGGGCCTCGAGTATTGCGGTAAAGGGATGGCATAGTGCTGTTTTTTTATGTACGGTAAACAGAAAATCAATACTGGGAATGTTACGCAATTATGGAACATGTAGTCCAGCTAGGCAGGGAAGAGAATTTCGTGGACAGTCACTTTGATTTTAATGACAATGTGACTGGCTTGGATGGAGAATTATCAGGAATCGAATATATTAATGGGTGATTCCTGCAACTCTGCGGGAACTGTGGAGTTATGGGGCGTGACTACATTAAATAGTTTAGGGTCTCTCCGCAGAATTGTTAGGTTTTTGTGATCTTCAGAACAGTTTGTAAAGTAAGTGAGTTTGGAACTTCTAACTAAATACTTGACAAGGATTCGAAGTTTTTTGTACAGTGTACCAGATCGTTGTACAACACAGTGTTATTAGTATTGTATACTTTGTTATATCCAACGTATCACCAAACATCAACTGACACTTTCAATTTATAATGTACTGTACATTATATTTATCCGTTTCTGAGTGCCTATTGGTAGCTGTTATATTTTCTTGCTGTCCATTACCATCGCGTTGTTAGTTCGCATTTCAACCAGGATGTATTTGTATTTTACTGTAGTAAACTCTGACATTGAGGAGTTTACGGAACTTTTACACGACTGCGCAACGTAACTACTTCCTGAGTTTTTCCAAACGACCCTTCTGCAATTCCAAAGACTCGGTAGCAGTCTTTTGATTTCCCAGAACACTGTTTTGTGATGGCCTTCTCACATGCATGAGGTATATTAGCGGATAATTTAGGGTGTTGCCTGCCACAAAACCCTGGCGACGGCAAGGATAAAGAAATGAATTTTAAATTCCTTTCTGTGTTTTGGTCACTTCGTTGAACCAGAGCGGAAAACAAGCTTCAACGAGCGGCACGTTTAGCAGATCAAGTGGAAACTAACTCTTCACTACGCCTTTTATTTGAAGCTACATGTAGTGACCTCCCGCAAATCCATAAAATTTGAGATGATGGTCATTTGCTACTCTCCGCGAAGACTAGCGCGGGTGATAGTTTTAATGCAATGGAGAATCAGGTTAGAGGCGCCTTGACTGATTTACAGTCTCAGTCATCGTCTACATGCAGTAAGCCCAGTGTGGAACACCAGTCTGCTAGAGTGAAACTCGAGAAATTCAACTTCCGTTCTTCACAGGCGATCTCAAAGAGTGGTTAAATTTCTCCAACTTGTTTCTCTCGTAAGTAAAAAAATAACCCAGATTTGTCGGACGTTAAACACTTGTTTACTTAAAATCATTTTTGTCATATATACTTTACCTCTTGTGCAATCACTATCAGTGACCAGTGAAAGCTTCGAAGATGTTTGGGACATTCTGGAAAAATGTTTCAATAAAATACTGATTGTATCAGTATATGTAGACATAATGCTCCAAGTTCCTATTGCAACTGCAGATTCTGCACAATCCCTTCGTCGTCTGCTGTCAACTGTTAATGAGAAATTGTGTGCTCTACAGGCTCTGAAGCTGCCAGTTGACAAGTGGGATTTACTTCTCTCATTGCTAGAAAATTTATTTCTTACTCCGTTAGCCGCGGGAACATGCGTTACAGGAATTTCAAAATGTCACTCACATTTCACTGCATTTCTGGAAAAGCAGTGCAGATCTGTGGAAATACTCTCAGTGTTACAGAACAAGTCTAAGATTCATACCACTGAGTCTAATATCTTTATACTATTGAACTTCATCCTTTGCATTATTGGTCAGTATTTTTGAAAATATTCACCCGAAAGCAGGTACCACATTATAAAGTAGCGTAACAATTGTTTAAACTAATTAAGATCATTTCATTAATTTATGAATTATCTGGTGAGCTCTATTAGCAAAACTTGTGGTGCTAAACATAATACTTTACTTCATTTCAGTCACGTGCCTCCCAAAAACTCAACAAAGGTGAGTGAAGCAGTCAGAGCACACCTGTTGATGTCAGTCCTGTCATGTCTGCAATGCCATTATGAACAAGAGGTCCAAATAATGCTGCTTCAGTTTTGTAGTTCACTGTGCTATTTCAAATTAAATATCACTTCGACCAATATTAAATGCTCCACACATTGCTGGACACGGCCAGACAATCATCCTTCATAATGGAAAACTCTGTGCAGTGTCTGGGCCTGAAGAGCAATAAGGATTCATTGACAATCTACAGATTGTCCAGCACCCCTGGCAATATGGCTAGGTCTCTAGTGTCTCGTAGATTATGGCCTGTGGGTTCTGTTGGACCAGAATTTGAAACACATTGTTTTTGCCTAGCATTGCTAATCATCACCGCAATGCTCCTATTAGCTATGATACATTTAAACAGCTAAAACATCTACTGCCAGTTGATCCCACTTTCATTACTCCAGGGCCCAATGATCTTCTCATTGCTGGTGATCTGATCTATTTCTAGAGTTGTTCACAGAGCAGATGTTACCATGAGTCCCTGTTGCCTTTCAGTCAATGTTTGACTGGCTACTGATGGGTCAACTGGAGGCTAATAAGAGTAAGCAGGAGGGTCCTCAGTATACCTCACTGTTTATATCTGTCTCATCTCCACTTGATGACTTTGTGAAACACTTATGCGAAAAAGAAGATATTCCTCGCGAGGCACCAGTATCTACAGAAGATGACCAGTGTGAGGCGTTATATATTAAGACATGCAGTCGATAATGTTCGGGGAGATTAATTGCAACATTACCATTTCGTAAGGATAATCACAATCTGAGTGAGACGCGAGAATTTACACTTCAGCGATTCTCAAAGTTGGAACATCGTTTGAAACAAAATACATCTTTGTTCACAGTCTATAGTAAGTTCGTGGATGACTGTCTCGAAAGAGACCATATGCAGCAGATTGTGGACCCAGTTGTTTGTAGCCGAACATCTTAATATGTCGCTGTCGCTCTGTATTCGAAAGGGGTGTACGCTACATGCAGTTTCTTGGGAATGGTGATTCTAAAGTTTATAAAAGTGTTTTTGAATCAAAACCATACCGGGATGTGGAGATAAAGAAGATGGAATGTGTTGGGCATGTACAAAATAGAGTGAGCACACGTCTCGAAAAATTGAAACAAATCCTGTGTACCACGGTACTGTAAGATGGTAAACTTTTGAGAGGTCGATTGACTGATAAAACAATCAATGAACTTCAGCAGTATTATGGTATGGCAATCATAAATAACACACACAAATTGGAGAGTATGAGGAAAGCAATCTGGGCCTCATACTTCCACAAGCTCTCAAGAGACGAGAAACCCATACTCTCATGATGTCCATTTGGACCTGTGTACGTTCCGAAAAGATGAGGTTTTAGAAGAGACTTTAAAACACAATAATGCTCTTCCTGAAGCTGTTATTGAAGTCATGAAGCCAACATACAGAGACATAGTTCATCCAGACCTCCTTCGAAAGTGATTACATGGATGTACTCAGAATCCTAATGAGTCGCTCAACAACATTGTTTGGACTCGTGTGCCCAATAATGTATTTGTGGGACTCAAAACTTTGAAATGGGGAGTCAGTGATGCTGTTTTGACGTTCAATGATGGGAACTTGGGACGGATAAGAGTGTTGCAGCAACTCAGCATTATTCCTGGCATTCACACTGTAAAGGGACTGCAATTACTAGACAAACTAAGAATTGTCAAGGCACAACGTGAAGTTGAGTTCAACACCAAAAAGGCAAGGTTGGCTCGAAGAAATAGCAATAGGCTTGTAGGAGAGAATGGGTACACTGAAGAGGTGTCTGACTATGCAGCTGGGTGCTACTAATGCCAAATGTGCGGCTGAACTTTTATTTCAATTTGATTTTTTTGCACCTTTATGTGTATTTATCTGGAAAACTATCAAAGATAGCCACCTACTATTTGGATAGTCACTTTGTTGAACATTTATACATCTACTGCAATAAAGATACTTAGTAATATACTGGTTGATAACTGTGAATATGTGGTTGAGCTTTGAGTTTTGCATATCTTTGTTTTTCTCTGTTTAGGGGCTATCTGGGAAATTCCATATGAAATCATTCTGAAATTTAGTCAGCCATTTTATTGAACATTGATAAGTAGAACTACTGACAATACAGTTCAGCATCAATATACAATTATTTTATCTATAAATATTTTCAGTAAAAAGTTGTATTTGTGAAAATGTTGGTATGCACAGTAATATGGCTGAAAATATTCTATCAAGTAAGAATTGCCTGGACACAACATGTAACTGAGTTCAACATAAAAGAGGCAAGGTCGGAGTGTAGAACAAGTCATACAGAGAAGAATTTAGACTAGGAAGAGGTTCCTTACTATGCAACTTGGTGCTACTAAATTCAAATGGGTGTTGGAACTTTGACCTTGAATATCTCCATTCAACATTTTCTAATCTTAATGTTCCTTTATTTCGGAAACTATCATAGATAGGTGTATGTTATTTCGCCAGTCCTTTTGGTATGCATTGTTAGATATACTGAAGTAGAATAAAACATAGTTTAGCATACAATTAAAATTATAAGCGTTAATGTAAAAATTGTTTAGTAAAATTTTAATGTTTTTGAAAAAAAAAATTTGTTATTTTTACCTTTCATGTGACGATTCTACTTCAGTACACAGAAATAGTGTTACTAAATAAGCTGTATAAATCTCTCAGTCCTGCTTTCATTGGTTCTAAAGTAACAGGAACATTAACTTGGCCATTTTAACAATGGCAGCATAGGACTCTCCCCAGGGTGGAACTGTGTGGAGTTGTTCTACTAGACCGCTTGCTGCACAGGGTGCTAAATTCTCTTCACGATCGATTGGATGTGAAGGATGTACATACATGGACATATTTTCAGTGGTTATTTCGTAGATTAAATCGTCATCACACCTTTTTGTGGCAAATGGAAGCAGTGAGATCCAAGCGATGACACACATCTTGGCGACATCATGTGCGTCCTGAAGATAACCCTGCTGATTGCCCTGCAAGAGGCATTCTGTCTGGACAGTTGAAGGGGCATCCTCTATGGTGGACAGGTCCGAAATGGCTCAGTGATTGTATTGCACTAGATACAGGTACTGTTGATGTTTCTATGCAGGACCTGCCACAACAGCGTGGCTTGAACATGCATATAACAGCTGAGCATACTTTTGTATATATCATGCTGGACGAATATGGCAAGCTAACTACATAATTTAAAATCACTGTCTACCTCAGGCAGTTCACTGCTAACTGCCACTTCAGGTACCACGAACCTCTTTAACTCTCTCTATCAGAACATAATAAGGCCTTGTTGTTCTGGTTCAAAAAGGTCCAAGGAGTGATGATTCACTCATACATAGAAGTTCTAAAATGCAGATGTCTTCTTCAAATCCTGATTTGCAATTCGATCATATCCTGGACAGCAATGGGATCTTAAGAGTTACTGGCCGACTTGCTTGTTCTGACCAACAATTTGAAGTGAAACATCCCACTCTCCTACCAAAAGTTCACAACTTGGCTCAGTTAATCATCATCCACGTCCACGAAATAAATCATCATCTTGGCTTGCAAACACTACAGAGCAATCCATGCCAACATTTTTGGATATTTGCTGATGAACATGTTATTCGCCACTACTTGAAAACATGTCACCATTGTTTTCGGCCAAATCCAATATATCCTAATGCTCTAACGGGTAGCTTGCCACATATGCGTGTTACACAAGCCAAACCCTTTGCCGTAGCAGGTGTTCATTTTGTCCGACTATTTCCTGTAAAACACAGGACGCTCAGAGGGGCCAGATTCTTAAATCGCCTGTGCCCTTTTGTTGCACAACCAAGACAGTGCATATTGATTTTGTATCCGATATATCCACAAGAGTCTTTTTGGCAGCCTGCTAGCAGTTTGTCGCTAGCTGTGGTCGATCATCGGACTTGTACAGTGATTATGTTAGTAATTTCGTCGGTGCTTAATGCTGTTTGGATGAACGTAGTTGATTTCTTGCTTCATGTGCCTACTAAACCACAGCGAATGCTTTGTCTGCAATAGGGATCACCTATCATTTCATTTCTCCAGCTGCAACACATTTTGGGTGTGTGTGGAAGGATGGTTTAAAATAATTTTTACAAGGCCATTGTATTACAAATTCTTACATTTGAGGAACTGTATACTGCCATAGTTTAAATTGAAGGTATCCTCTATTCACGGCCTTTGTGTCCAATGAGCACTGTTGCTAACGAAAGGTCTGCCTTGACCCCGTGACACTTTCTTACTGGTGAACCATTGACTGTACTCCCAGAGCATGATCTTGGCAGTCTCTCACTCAACCCTCTGGATCGTTGGCAACTGTAGGAATGGATAAAACAGGATGTACCGTAAAGTTGATACACTTTGCTCAGGCATGGATAACTTTGCACCACCAAAAATATTTGTTTCTAGGTCGTTTGGTGAAATATTGGCACATCACGACTGGTTATTTAAAAATTATACTATAATACCATTGAATACAATCACTTGTACTTCAACCATCAGCATAAATAATATATTTTTTGGTGGTGCAAAGTTACACATGTTGGTGCAAAGTATACCCAATTCACGGTATGGAAGAGGTGGCACAGAGATTATCTCAACATTCTACAGCAGCGCCACAACTTGAACGATGTCACTAACCCTCTTCAACTGTAAACCTTTGAGCTTCTTAAGGAAAACAAACTTCCTCCTCTACAGTGGCATCTTGGTCGAGTGATTGAACTGCATCCGGGACCAGATAGATTCAACTGCATCCGGGACCAGATAGATTCAACTGCATCCGGGACCAGATAGCATCTCCAGAGTGACTCTGCTCGCACACATCAAGAACTGGTCAAGCTGCCAGAGGTGAAACTATGCCATTTACCTTGTAACAAACGACATTGAACTGATTTAGTTCAAGGAGGGTGGTATGTTTTGTATTTTATTTACGGGATGTAGAATAATTGTTGCTCGCATCGCTGAAAGTGTAGTTGCGGATCGAGTCACCCGAGTGCAGTAGTTTTCGTAGAGTAAATAAGGATGTATTAGAAATTGCATAAAACATAACTTTTATTTTTGTAACTAGTGTGAAATAATACATTTTGCATACCACATCAGCATCAAGAAACTGCAGATGTCCTATGCGTAGTGCAAATGCCACGATAGGTATCATACAAGTAGTGTGCATGTAACGATGGTGTGTCGAATATGTAGTCTGCATGACACAATGGGTGTCCTATGCATAGTACACATGTCACAATGGTTATATTATGCATAATGTGCATGTCACGAGGGGTGATATACGGGATGGCATGTAATTCGCGGATATGGACACTGTAGCGTGATTTTATGAGGCATTAGGGTGATGTCAGTTGGGATGTCATTGCGCATACAATCGTGGTGCAGGTGTGGCTTGGCTTGCCGATGCACCCATTGACATTGCTATATCCGAGTACTTTCAGTGTGTGTACTCTACGGCCAGTGTGGCACAACTTTGCTGGCTCTGCACCTCGTATAATGACGGTTCATATCTTCATGTAGTAAGGCGCAGTGTTGCCATGTCGCCACATTTGCGCCAGCTGGAAATAACCCATGGAACGAAGGGCCTACCATGGATGCACATAAGAGTATTGTTTATACCTTAATTTACCATCTAAACGCGTGGCAGGTGATTTAATGTAAGATGATGTAGCGTGCTGTCCGTAAAATGTAATACACCTGTGTGGCTGTCGTTGATGTCGTTTTTCTCGAAATCCGAGCGCCTGCCACGTTTTTACCCAAGTGTAACTTGTGCTTAGTTTCCACCATACACTCGCTACAGTGACCGTTTCCGCGAATCACATGCCACCCTGTATACATAGTGCAGATGACACGAGCTGAATGAATAGATCAAGCAGCGTCAATCGTAACAATTTTTGTACAAAGCTGTTCATGCTCAGAATTTTCAATAATAATTGATTATTTTATGTCAAAACAACGTAATTATATTAAATGTATACACAGAAACTAAGTACCAGAAAATATTGAAATCGACTGAGTAGTTTCCGAGATATGATTTTTGGCCACTTGGATTCTCGAAATTATACATTGTGCCGGAGCCGGGGATCGAACTTGGGTCCTCCCGAATGCGAGTCCAACGTCTTATCTTTGCGCCAACTCGCTCGGTCGTTCATTTTGCTAAATACATAATAGACGTAGTTATTTTTGCGTCTTCCATGTTTCATGACGCACGTTTTCCTGCACATATAACGCGTACTGGGGTGATATACTCCATTGCCACGGACCCGGCAACGAACTAAACCTCTGTGATAATTTAACAAAATATATGTCGTTACACTGTCGTATACGTACGCCCGAATGAAATGAAGTCATTGAAAATCGACGAGCTGTCAGATGTCATAATTAATATTTTATTTTACGTTCAAATGATGTTTTATTATATTTTGCCTAACCCGGTTGTTATGACAAATTTAAACTATTTCCCTTGATATTTTTTCGCATTTAATTTTAGAAAGAAATATTTTTTAAAATGTTATTTCAACAAACAGCCATGAGTAAGAGGCCAGAACTTTCTAATATTCATAGTCTATTGGCTTTTTGCCTGGTGTAGACATTTTTCTTCGATAGCGTTTAGTTCTTTAAGTGATGAAGTAAACGAGACGTTCAGAATTTTCTGCGGATTGAATCTTCTAGTTAAATAATAAAGTGCTAATTAGAATCTACATACTCACTCCGTAAAGGTATGGTTGATGTGAGCTTATTTTGTTCTAAAAATAAATTCTGGTATGTAGAAAACAATACTCACATCTACATTTGTCCAGCTCATAGTTTTGTTAATGACTTTTCAAATCACGTAGAATAATTTTGTCATATAAACATTTCTACGTGATAACTTTATAAATTGTAAATCGCCCAATGTGTTTAGACTCGTGCTCTCGCCGGGAGAAACTGTTAAACTTTGAAATTATTATTTTAAATTTTACTTTTAAACACGTGACAAAATTGTAAAAATTAACGTTTGGTTTATTGGTTGAACGTCATTAAGGTGATTACCGATAGTGATATAATTTATTGTTTCAAGAATGAGTAAGTAACAACCCGTAAATTTTGAAATAAACCATAAGTAGGCTTACACTCAGCTCAATTTACAGACTGAACAAAATAATTTTTATTATTATGGGAGGAGTTAAATAAAAAGGTAAAGTAAAATCGAATAATTCTGTCAAAGCGTTGGTCGTTATCGCAGCTGGTCGTTACTCTTTGAAGGTGATAGTGCGATGAAAGGTGTTGGTAATCAGGTGCGAAGCTCAGGACCATGATGAAGGAAGCGCTCAAATAGAGGAGGCGAGAAGGCTCGGAGGCTAGCGACAAAAAGCGCTGCACGGCTGGCAGTCAAGATGGAGCGAGGACATGCAAAAGGCGTAACCAGTCATCTCGTTACCGGCGTCTCTTCCTCGCAGTTTTCCGCCTGGCGTCAAAGAACACCGTGTTGCTGTCCGGCTGTTCCTCTGCCACCGGCCGTTCCTGCCTCCCTTCATTTCCTGACCTGTTCTTGCTTCAGACGAACCGCTACACGCCAACTTGTATTAATGGATTCTCTGCATGAAATACAGCAGCCAAGTAACTTACTGTAAGAAAACATTTGTACCTTTACAAAGAAAATCCTTGGAAACCCAGTTACCAAAAAATTCCTTGTAAAACTACAATGGTTGCCCTTGTAATTTAGTACAAAGTATATGTTTGTAAAATTACAAGGACTAGCCTTGTAGCTATGCTTTCAATAAGGAAAAAAAATAAATTTAAATGTTTATTGTACTTTATAAATAACACTGAACTTATTTGTCAAATAACGTTTGAATAAAGGACGTATGCATGAAATTATTTTGAAAAAAAAAAATGTGATCCCGAGATATGCTAAGTTTCGAACCACTTTCCCCATGCTTAGAATCTACGCATCCACTAGACCACTGTGACTTATATATCGATTAGTCTTTATTTATTTGTATACATTCAATGTACGGTTCAATAATATTTCTTTTAAAACACGCAATTAATATAAACATTCACTTTATTCCATAAAAATACTTTTCGGACGTTGTGATCTTTGCATAAGTAATTTCTAGCGAACTTACGATTTTTTAGGCTACACGTTTTTTTTAAAGACTTTTTTGCAAACAAAATCCTTTTAAAATTTTAAACTAATAATTTTACAAGAAAAAGTTTTCAACAATTCCAAAAGTTTGTACAACTACGAAGAAGTGTCTTGTCATATTTAACAAAATAATTTACAGTGCAGGAACTATCGGTATAGGTACAAAGAATTCCTTTGTAGCATTGCAAAGTTTACCTTTGTAACTTCATGAACTAATGATTTTACAAAGAAAATCCGGGTAAATTTTACAAACATTTTTTGAGTGTAGTTGAACTCTTGGTGTTTTTCATCGATGAGTTGTGCCTCCAAAGATCACGGGAAACCCATCCCGTGATTTAACAGACATCCTTGAGTCGTACGTATTATGGTCGAAATATACACTTTGCAGACATAATTTCTTCTACTCCGGACCGTATACTAACATTGCTGTTGGTTTACAGTTTTTGAACCTCTTAAGGTAAGGTTAAACTATACAGAAATACGTAATAGTTCCATTGTATAAGTTTTGCTTTGGTATTCTTAAGCGTAACACAGCTTGTGCATTCTTTAGCAGCCGTTTTGTTTTACATTATAGTACTGTTATCCCAGACGTTCTTTAAAATGTTACAGCTTCTCTGTCTGCCCAGTTATTGACGAACATCAATTAGTACTACGTTTCTAACGAACAAAAACAAAGGCAAAGCAAGTTCAATGGTGGTCAACCTCAATAAACAATGCCTAAAAACAGTGAATAATCTAGGAAATGTTGACTATTTGCAAGGCTTCAATGAAGTACGTAATGCCCGACATTCATATTCATTAGTGGCACGTTCCCATTTGACTGGAGAAATAATATTTCATGTACATCCCAAATAAAAGGTTTCACAAAATGACTTAAAAACGGTTTTATTAGATTTTCGTACTTCGAAAAAATACCAATCCTGTTATAAAATTCCTAAGCTAGAAACAGTGGGGTTTTAAACTATATTTTCGTAACTAAAGTGATATATATGGTCGCCGTTTAAAATCTCTCGAGTGCTTTTCACAAAATAGCGGAGCGATATGCCAAACGCTTGCCGCCAGCGACGAGTCATGTCTTCATAATAGAGCGGGGAAATATCGCCGGTGGCTGACGACTCGAACTTGTGTTGCCATTTTTTACCTGCAGAAATTACTTAGTTACTGTAAAAGAGTATTGAAGAAATTTGAACGTAATATAAAGACATTATAATCTGTTTATGCTCGCAACCTTGGTCTTAGAATAACAGGTCTGGAAATTAGCATACCTATCATTGCTAATGAATTGACCCCTCTACGACTGAAAGCGCAACAAGTAATAAAGTGTTGTTTCAATAATGCAATATAGCGTCGTACTACCAGTGCTCCTAGCAGCTCCAACACGGACTAGCTACTTGTAGTTCCACTTACGCAATGTTAATACAACACCAGAGTGTCAGTGGCGCCAATCAGCCATAACAGGGTCAGTTTTCAACTCAATCGTCCAGACCTGCTTCTCTCTGGCCGTGCTCGCAACAGTTTAAATAAACAAATATGAGAGTGAGTGAGAGAGGTTTTGGTCAGCGCTTAAGGTTGTTCAAGTGGGGAAAAAACATAATTTTATATTTGTATGAAATAGTGTCAGTTTTGTACACATTACTTGAGAGTACATATACCTCTAACGGAAAAAAATTAGCTCATCTAGTTTTCCCGTAATGGCACTTCAAAGTCAAAATTTGCGTATTTTTACTTCATACAAAACTTGAAAACCAGTTAACATAATGAAATGAAAAAAATCATATCAAAACTACGCGTTACTGTCTATGGCCTGTAGC
>PNEQ01022816.1:0-25152 GCA_003012365.1 Medauroidea extradentata
AATTTTGGTGGCTCTATCTCTTATATTTTCTAGTATTTTTCGAAAAATGTTTAAAAAAATTATTTTTTTCAACGTGGCGTAGCTCCCTTAATATTTACCACAGAATAGTGTTGGTTTATATACCCCACCTTATTTTCCATAACGAATCCCCTCCCGGACTTTGGCACATGAATTCTGGTCCACCCTGTATATATATATACATATATATATATATATATATATATATATATATATATATATATATATATATACACACACACACACACATACTAACAGAAATTCTGCACACATAAATTATTTTCCTAACATACGAATTGCCAATATTGGTTTGGTTGGGGGGGGGGGGTAGATTCCTTACCCTTTTCTGGGCCTTCCATTATCCACTACCTATTGACCCGCCGTGTCCCGGACTGGCTAAAACCGGCAGCTGTCATAGTTATGGGTAACTTAAAAACCACAAGGAAAAAAGTTCTTGCTTTTATAAATACACATTTCAGATGACAGCATCACGGACCACTCACTCGCCTCTAACAATAAAGCAATTTATGCGTCATGTTTTTCAAATTGTCTTGAATGATATTGGTTCATCTTCGTTCACATCTGTCATTTACGTCTCTACCACACTAATCGTCGAAAAGAAGTTTGATTTTGTCGTGTAACTTTGGAGGAAAGACGCACTTTTCCAGTCTGCAGGCGGAAGTTTACTGCCAACCCAGTATTGTACCTGGAGGTAAACTCGTAATAAATTTTGGTGAGCTGCTTCGGGGTAATTTCAACAAATCAAAGTTACAGTTTTTAAAAGCTGATTTCCTTGTCATAGGTGTAAAAATGTAGTAGCGACCATAATTCAGATTAGAATATTTTCTGAACCTATAAATTTCAAGTATCAAATAATTCCTCGCGAGACATACATATTTTTCCTAAAATAGTTCTGCTTGAAGTTTGACTAGTGGTACCACTTTGATCACATCAACATATTTTGTCTTTCCCAACCAAAAAACGACGAATGTTGTGTCACAGCCTGTAACTGTATAGGCATATGAAAGGTGTTGTTTTTCTGAAATTCTTGTGCTCAGAGACTAGTTTCCGTATGTAATAATAAACAACGGAATTATTTTTATCCCAGATTTCCTTCCGAAAGAACAGAGAGTTGTTTTCAGGTGCAAGTGCTACAAGCAGTACCAGATGATCTGTGTCGGATCCTACACATATGACTGCACTGAATTTGTTGAAATGTTCTATTCCTGTTTTTACAATGTCTTAAGTCAGGATCTCCATGGGCTATAAATTAACTTATATTTCCGTATTTCTAAGTACTTCACACAGTTTCATAATTAACTTTATTTTTGTTATTCATATTGGATAGAAAAGCTTACTAACTGGTGTTGATCGTAGAACATCCTGTAGACCCTATTGTTAAAGCTCACCAAATAAAAACATTCTAGACTGAATATGCCATTCATTCACTTAAATCAGTGAAATGAAATCTGAATAACTACATAAAAAACGAAGACATGCGTAAACACAACACAAGAAACGTAAACAAATTAAGGATAATCCAACATAATGGGAAAAGTCTATTCTATTCAGGCCTAAAAATGTACGACCATCTTCCTAAAAAAGTTTCTTCCGAAATGAATATAAATAAATTTGACATAATAATAAAAACATATTTGAAAATCAGTATTTATACAGTATTCAAGAAATAGAGGAATAAATCCAGAGCCTTTTGTGAGAGTAACTTAAAACAATGTAATATAAGCTAATGTGAGTAGTCCATATTCACAATCTTTAGTATAATTGTGTATTATGTGTGTATAAATTGAGATTGTTTAATTATGTATATCGTTTATAGGATCATGATATGTTGTGTAACATAGATTGTAAGCTGGGCTAGAGTGCACATTGGTAAGTTAAGATTCATTATTATTAACATTGGTTATTAAGTGAATAGGCCTACACAATGCAATGGACATTTATGTTTAATTAATGCTCAATACCATAGTCTATTAATCATGTTTTCTTTATATCTAAGTTTTATTTTAATCTTCTACTTGTCTACTGTATGTATTGTATATACTGTGGTAGGGACGTAAATGACAGATGTGAACGAAGATGAACCAATATCATTCAAGACAATTTGAAAAACAAGACGCATAAATTGCTTTATTAGTAGAGGCGAGTGAGTGGTCCGTGATGCTGTCATCTTAAATGTGTATTTATAAAAGCAAGAACTTTTTTCCTTGTGGTTTTTAAGTTACCCATAACTATGACAGCTGCCGGTTTTAGCCAGTCCGGGACACGGCGGGTTAATAGGTAGTGGATAATGGAAGGTCGAGAAAAGGGTAAGGAATCTACCCCCCCCCCCCAATCCGAACCAATACTGGCAATTCGCATGTTAGGTAAATAATTTATGTGTACAGAATTTCTGTTAGTGTATATATATATATATATATATATATATATATATATATATATAGTTGGTTATAAGTGTTATTTTCAATGAACAGAAACGGTGAATAAAAATAGTTATATAACTTCGTAAATAATTAAGAGATCTACTCGAACGGTCTGCGAATTTGAAAGTATACATACAGGAGGTTGAAGCACTCAAGCCGCCACACACTCGCTCGATTTCCCGCCTCCCCAGACGTAACCAGTACTCTCCCCGATATGACCGATATGCCATTTTAAAGCTGAATGTATGTGCTACAAAATATACTGGAATAGTTTTGGACTATTTTAATTATTAATAAATCTGCAGAACGAAAAGTATACACGTAGACTTTAAAAATTCAATTTTTTTATGTTTATGATTTCATAATGCCTAAACTATTAACATTAGATAAAAATTTGACATAAACAAAATTAAAGAACTGATCTTTTGCAACAAAATGCGCTAGGTATTTACTGGTTTCTGCAATTATTCACGTACTTACAAGCGATTTTGTGAAATTCTAAATTTTCAAACTTCCGAGGGGGTGGGGGGAAAGCACAAGGGGGAGAAGCGGTGACTTTTGAGAAAATACGTGTCTCATAAGGGTATAATAACTGACAAAAATTCAGCTTTCCCTGAATTAGTTGCGACAAAAAAAACTTTATTTCCTGGGCTAGCTGGCCCGGTGCACCGCACCCAAGCACCAAAGTATCGCCCTTTTCTAAATATGTTTTTATGAAAAGAACGTTATTGTGCTTACTACAATAAAAAATTAAAGGCAGGTAAATATATTTTGCGATCAACACAGTAATTATTTACATGGGTAAATACCAACAAAATTCTTAACACCCCGATACTTTTTTTCCCCCCTGTTCTGTGCATGGTCTGGTGGTCTTTGAACGGATGAAGACCTGTGTAAACATCTGTAGGCTGCATTTTACGTGGTACATGGGTTTGACATATCTGCCAGTTTCCTCCCGGCAACAGCATTTTTACGACTGTAGCAGCCAGACGTTCCCCTCTCGGCCCCCCCACCCTAATTTTCTCTGCAGCCAAAGGCGAGGGCCTCTGGTGTCGGCAGGGCGGATTCAATAACTCCGATGAAGTTCATGTCTCTGGCAGCCAGTGAAATATTGTTACCGACGTGGGGTGCTGTACACACCAAGGCCCCCTCCTTTTGCAGTTCCCCCACTCCTAGTTCCCCCTCCTCCTCACCCACGCACTTCTAACGTCGACTTTTTCTCTTCCTGCACGCAACTCTGTTCGCGTCCAATCTCGACGGGCTGGCGGCAACAGCACAATGCACGAGTCGCTTCGAGAACTATTTAAAAGGCGGAGGGAAAATCGTAATGGAAATTCATTGTGAGATATCTTACGAGGACATCGTGATTTTGGAAGAAAAAAAAAGAACTTCCTCTTCTCCACCAACGTACCCTTTCCTTTAAAGCGGCGTTGTACATTTTTAATGGAGTTTTGGATGTGATCAATTTGCGAGATGCTCAGAGAGCAAAATAGTTTTCTTTCTTCTGAGAAGGTGCCTTGAGAATGTTACCTAGCGGTGCCTAAATAGTGAAATTTTGATACACTACTCTGGCAGTTATTGAGACTGCAAGTAATCATTCCAAAATTATCTCTAAATATGTTTTATTAATTTTTCAATTCCAAAATTATATCGATGAATAATTTCTTAATCCAATGTATAGTGTAGGTTTTGGAAAAGTAAATTGGTAAATATTCAGTGATTAACATTGGTTTTTCACTAACGTAATTTCTTGAAACTACTGCATTGGAAACCAGTAAAAAAAAAAAAAAACCCCCCAACAATTAGTGAGAAGTCACTTATTCAGGTTTAAGTGTGCATTCGCAAATCAAATCCGTTACAACATTTTTCGCTTTAAAATTTCCAACTAAGTTTTATTAGTCTGACTAGTCATATCCTTCGTTTTGGAGGATGAATATTTCCTCTTAAAAGTAGCAGGCAAATTAACAAAGAAAGTCGTTCTAGGAAATTGAAATCATTGTCGATAAACTTCTATTTATTGTAATATAGTACATAAAATACTTTTGATTGTTGGTGAAAATGTATGAGTATATAACACTACCAAGTAAAAGAAGGAAAATCATCATAGCCATACACCATCTGAAATCCAGTTTGAATTTTGGATAGTCGTATGCATAGTGTTCCTAGTAATGGGGTTCAAGTATTCAGGAGGACTGAAGTTCAATTCTCGGTCCGATAATTCTGATTTTGCTCTTCGATAGTTTCACCAAGTCACTCAAGGTGATGCTGCGATAGTTCATTAATACGGGTCATGACTAGAGAAGACGAGATATCGGGGGAAACTTGACTGTTTGCTAGGTTTCAACGTACGTTCGGGATATCAAAAGATTACTGGTTTTCTTAGTTGACTGAACCAATAAGAATCCCGCTGTTGTAATATTTGATGTCTGTTATTGGTCTGCAGACATCTACGTCGTTTCATGTATGTATCACACAGCCATACACGTTGCAAGAAACTACAGCGTCTTCAAGGGTATGCTGGTGACCGATCGCCTCACTGCAACATGTTTACCTACGCCACTGATTTCGTTACTAATGACCTCTTCGACAATACGCTAAACGAACCCCAGTCCCTGCTTTCTTGTGTACGAAGTGCATTGAGATCTGCAACATTTTCTATATAGGGGCCCCTGATTTTCGCGAAAAGAATTTTGCCCCACTATGTTTCAGTGACTTACGTGCTCACCTGCAGTTCTACTTCTTGGTTATTGGAGATGTGAAGTGATGTCTCTAATTTGACTTCGCCAATCACAATAACATTACTACAACTTCACAAGTCTGTGATTTGCCGGTAAAACCCCCAAGACACGTCAAAGCTAAGACGTCCAATCACTGATTATGAAGCAGAGCTGCAGATGTGCACGTAAGTCACTGAAACAAAGTGGGGCAAAATTCTTTTCGCGAAAATTAGGGGTCCCTATCTATATGTCAAGAATGTCAGTCACCACTTGTCTCTTCTATCTCCTCTCATAACTTCCCTATTGGTCAATACAACATCTGTCACGTCAACTAGGCTGTGCGACGTTTATTATTAGTCGACACTCGGTCAGAGTGAGTTTCCAGAGTTGACTGTGCCCCAGTCTATGTGCTTAATGTTTTGTTACGAGATTTACAAACAATCGAGTTCAGTTCAGCAGCAAGCATAATTGAAGACCCCGGGAATAAATAATGAAACCCTCTATCCTGTAGTTTTCAGCTTAGGTGTAATAAAGTGTGTCAAGTCTGTACAAAAGCGTTTCATAAATTTATCATTTATTACGTGGTTTAAAATAAACTACCAACGTATTTTGTAATTAAGTATTTCATTTAAATTTAGGTATAGAAATTGTTTAAATAGGCTGTCTTACAATGTGGGTTATAATTATTTACCCCCGAGGTCTTCAATTATCCTTTTTATGTACTAGATCGACTGTAGTCATGACTGTACTGGGTATTAAATCTAGTGATAAAAACTTGGTGACAATGACACTATACTCGTGTGAATTATTCCTCCGGAAGCAGAGAAATCACCGTAGAATATCGTTCTTCGAGCTATACTAGAAGATAGCGTTAAAACTTTTCAACTCCATCGCGACTGTTGAAATATGGAAATGTCCCGAGTGCTTCCTAGTACGCAGTAATTCTTAACGTTGGCCACGTGCACGGACCGACAAGTAGAGTACAGAGGGAATAAAGAACGGGACTGACATAATAGTAGAAAAGAAATGAACCAATAGCGAAACACCACACGAGAGCGCGCGGTATTAAAACTTTTCAGAGTGGAAGGCATGACGTAACAAACTTCGGATAGAACGTTTTAAAACGCAGTTCTCTACAGTATTTAATCATTGATTTGCGCAAGTACATTCGAAATCGGGATCTGGGAATATCATTCCCGGTGGTTATTTTACAGATTCCCGACCGAGCAATCTGGCGCAACTGTAAAAAATTGGACTTTCGTTCGGGAGGATGTGGGTTCGATTCCCGGCTCCATAAACCTTGATTTATGTTTTCCATGGTTTCCCGAAATTCCCCAGGAAAATTATGGTATGATTCTCATCAAAGGTCATGGAGGATTTCCCTCCCAGTTCCTGTCCTTGTAAAGTTGTGTGTAACCGGTTCTAATAACCTTGCTGTCGATGAGAAGTAAAATCCAGTTAATAATAAAAACTGATTCCTGATTGGATGGAGCCATATCTCAAAAACTTAATTTTAATTTTCTCACTAACATACGAAATACGAATGGAGAGTAGTGAATATTCACTGATTACCACTGGATATTCACTTTTTTGATTTTTTGGAACTGCTACATCTGGGAGCATTGAAATACTGTATAGTGTAGTACATGTATTGTTTGCAATTTTTTACAACAGTAAACGTGTTTTATGCAGTAGATACGGAGAATACAGTACTTTCAGGAGAACACCTACAGATAATGCGTGTTCTCGGAGCAACAAGAGCTAAAAATAATTTTCTTAGCGTGTTACAATATCCTAGTACTGCTACCCCCAACATTTGACTTAATAGTTATTCACTAATTTTTTGTTTGAATTTTCTTAGCGTGAGGTTACGCCTGATGTATAAATTCTTTGTTATAAAACCGTAATATTTGTTTTAGGGCATAAAAAATGTTTCTTTGGAGAACTATTTTAATGTATGTGTTCTTTAACATTTCTTCCCTAAATTTGCATTACTTGGTAAATTCATTTTGTAAACAGTGATAGAAAAAAATTAGTATCCATTTTTATATCACTGTTTATAAATTTAATTTTACGGATGAAATGAATTTAGTGCAAACATGTCAAAGAACGCATACTTTAATTTCGTTCTTCAAACGAACATTTTTGATTTATACTCTAAAACAAATATAACGGCTTTAAAACAAGGAATTTGTACATCAGGGGTATAGTGGAATCTTAAGTGTTGAGTAAAACATGTTTAAAGGTTCTGAGTTTTGAAACGTCTTAAAAAATCTTATTTTCTGTTGTTTTAAGTAATTACTTTATATGACTAAAATACTTCCTGTAATACTGTTCCGTAACTAAGAACATTTAAACAACTTTCACTCACACCTAACAGTTCGCGCATAGCTGAACAATGCGTAACACCCGTTCATTTGTGTGTCCCCATTTGACTGTGCTAACGAGAATCAAATTGTCATCGTCGTTGAACCATATAAGGCGCAGTACGCTACGATGTTTTTAAAAATGTGCTTTCACTGATAACTTTCTGCTATCTGTGATATTATTGCAGCACTTACGGCACGAGGCGTGCCGAAATTGCTGGAGGAAATTCTAGTCTATAGAAACCCTCTGTTCTAAGCGAGGAAATTTCCCTCGTGTTCAGAGAGCCTGTGTGGTCAGGGGTACTTGTAAGGGACCAGAGAGCTTATATTCTCTCATATTTCATCACGACGCACCAAATACTAGTCGGGTGCCTTCGTTTATTGCCTATGTAAGCCCCACAATGACTCCTATTGGCGCAGCGGGCGCAGGAATTGCCCGAAATAGGACCTCCGCTGAGGAAGTTCACAATGGGTCATTACTTTTTTCTTGTCTTGCAGATAATGCAGACCTTCACCGATAAAAAACTTTCTCTTTATTCTTGTTCCGACTAGTTCTTCAATCGGCGGAAGCACACTACAATTTTAATTTCCTACAATATTGTTAATGGCCAACAATCGAGGGGAAAAAAAACGTGCTCTGCACTTTGTAACTGAGATGCACGTCGCCTTACTATAATTGAAGATATTCTGTTGGTTCAGTCGAATTACGTCGAGCAAGATATAATTAGATAGAAGCGGATTGATTTCTGCGGGACCATAACTATATTTAGCTTATTTAGAGATGGGTGAAATGCATACTGGCATTAATCTCCATAACCAAGGACAGTTTATTTTACAGTTATTATTAAATGGTTGTGATATGCATCCATAGTTTTCCTAAAATTTCTATACGAGTTTACTGGGTTCGTTCTATATCTAAACCACATTTTTATTTAAGTTATGAGATACGATTGGTTGTGTTGTGGCGTTAAAACTTAAAACGTACGTCGAATATATCACGTTGCCGTGCATTTTAATATTATTTTTTTAGGTGCATAAAACACTTTGTAACCAGGGAGGCTGCGCTAGGAGTTTCTCGGAACATTGTTTCCGATTGTGAAATCGCTTGTTCCCGAAGAATTCCATTTCCCACCCAATGATAAAACCGGTACTCGATACGTTAATTACAAAGCAAGCGGTATTATTCGAACAGCGCCTGACAGTATGGTTTGCAAGCGTTGCCTTTAATTATTTTTTTTCTCCGAAACACTAACATTATTTAACAGAAGATAAATATATTCGAGTGGTCACAAGTGCGAGTCAAGGATGGAGTGAATGCGGAGGCTTGTGCGAAGACCTACAGAAAATGCCAGTTCCACATCTCAGGGGTTTGTTGTGAGAAACGTGCAGTTGATTTCACTCATTCTATCACTAGTAGAGTGTCTGCGGCTAGGTTATAAGTCGTGCACAAAATTTTCTGAATTTTTTTTTTTTAACTATAAGTCTTTCGAGATAAAGTGAGCACTAAAGATTTAACCTCTGAAAAAAATCACCAGCCGTTACAGCAAATAATTTGACATCAATAGTTACCTTACAACTTGTATGGTTGGCAGGGAACTGCTGGATGTAGTTCCGCGTATTTTCCTATTTAAATACAACTATACAGATATAAAATCCATTAAAATTTACATATTTGTTTCTATATCGTTAATGAACTTTCTTTCATCAAACTGCATAGGTTCATACCAAGTGTAAATTTATCATACACACGCAAACATCAAGTGACGTGTCCAGAGGGGGTTAGCTATTTCCTGTCGGTAGTCATTACGCGCGGAAATATGCGAATTGGCTCGAATTAGAACTTAAACAGGGCTTTTTTAAAGTGCTCACTTATTTCCGAACTGCCTATAATGGTTATTTTAACGTTTACGGCATGAAATAACTACAGTACAAATGTTCTGATACTATGAGTTTTCTGTTATTTGTATATGGTGGCATACAGTTAAATGAAAACAGAGATGAGGAAGGTTATCAGTAAACAGCTACAACCTACATCTATGTTCCCTTGATAATAGTGAATCGGAGAACCACTTTAAGATAAAAGGGCTGGAGGGCAAGATTTCAAAAAAAAAAAAAAAAAAAAAAAAAAAAAAAAAAAAAAAAAAAAAAAAAAAAAAAAAAAAAAAAAAAAAAAAAAAAAAAAAAAAAAAAAAAAAAAAAAAAAAAAAAAAAAAAAAAAAAAAAAAAAAAAAAAAAAAAAAAAAAAAAAAAAAAAAAAAAAAAAAAAAAAAAAAAAACCTTATTACATATTAACACTTATGTAAGATACATCTTATCTTATAGTGTGTAATGACTAACAAAGCAATGTTTCTACCAGCGGCATGAAGTATCGATAACTCCGTATTTTTCATGTGCGGGTAACGCGTAGAAATGATCAACGTTTTATTAACAGCATGAAACACCCAACAATTGGCTACGGTGCTCTTAAAAGATCATAAAAATAGGTTTAATAATGTACACTATGAATTGGCAGAGTTGGAATAAGCTTCCATTTAGTGGGTTTTATTGTGAGAGTGGCTTTATTATTCCCTTGTGGTATTAGAACGCCAGTGCGCAATTTGGTAATTAATCTGCGTGTTTCTATTTATAGCTCGATGAGTAGGTTTGATGGGACACGACGGGAAGTGGTTCCATGTACTGTAATACACAGGCAAGGGTGATGCGGCACCATTAAACTGTAATTTTTGTTGGCAGTTTGACCAATTAAACTCGCAAGTCAGGTTGACGTAACAAGCAAGATGCATGTCCTGTAATAGTATTAATTCGGTTATTTCAAAACTAACGGCAATAATTATTTCTTGGGTCATAGAAAACTTTAAGTTACTATTTTATTTACACTACATATCAGTTTTTTTTTTTCACTCAGAAAAACCGGTTTAGTTACGTTGTTATTTTCAACTGATGTTTGCAACCAATAAGTTCCTCTTATACCATTAATGTTTACGGACTTTAATTTATGTTTGCAGTTAGAGTTACTACTTAGAGTAATAGACAGTATTTCTAGAAGTTTGCCGCACTATTAATAGCTGTAGCGCAGTTCCTCCTAGTTCTATAACTGACACGTGTAGTATTGTTAGAGAGGATGATTTATCGCGGGAAAACTTGACTGTTAGCTGGGTTTCAACGCACGTTCAGTTTACATGACGATGACAGACTTTCCCTTTTATGTGGAGCTGTTGCCTTATTTGACTGATCCAATGAGAATCCCTCTGTTGTAATAGTTGGTTATTGGTTTGCTGACAGCTACGTTGTGTCACACGTGCATAACCTAATCGTATGTGTTGTAATTAACTACAGTGTTTTCAAGGGTATGTTAGTACAAATCATTTTCGCGTTATATCATCCATCCTCAATAAGTATTGTTAGAGACATGCAAAATTCGCGTTATCATTTGGTAGCAGACTAAACTTCACTTTCCTATACATAGAGACATGCAAAATTCGCGTTATTTTCTGGCAGCTGACTAGACTCCAAGTGACTATAGGCTTGTTCGACGTCTCTCGCTGGCCGATATTGTCGTGACTTGACGTGGAGAATGCTTACACGGCAGTGAAGCCAATCTCTGTCAAGACGTAACACACGTAAATGACAACACATAAAAGTTCGTGGCCAATTGAATCGCAGATTATGCTCTGTTATGTATAGGAAAGTGAAGTTTAGTCTACTACCAAATGATAACGCGAATTTCGCATGTCTCTGCCTATAGGATATGCAGCCGCACCTCAAATAGTTTTCTGGCTTACAGTTTGTAGGCCCTTTCAATTGCTATTATTGTTCTCCCGCTTCCGTGCATTAATATATAGGGCTTGAGAGATAGAGAGAGAGAGGGGTAAGAAGAATGTTAAAACACACGGTGGATTCCTACCTGTTTGATGGACAATACAGGTAGAGACACGAGTATTTCGCGTATTCATCTGGCAACAGTCTAGACTTCTCAGTTCTAAACGTGTACCGGCTGAAGCCGAATATCCATTAGCTTCAAACAGTACAAACGTGTAGCACGTGATGTCTCCACGACTTGTTTCCTTATAACTGGCTTGCAGTCGTCAAATGTGTGTTAAAACTACTCTCGTTTAATCACAGGAGGAGGAGTGAAGTATACGTTATTGACGTTCATCCTGACCTAGAATCAATACGCGAAATAATCGTGCCTCTACCTATGAGTTGGAAAATAAATAATTCGAGAGTTCAGTGATCGACGTGTTAGAATCCACTGTCCTATGCGTGCTCATTCATTGTCTGTTGTCCCAGTGAGTAGCAGCTAATGGACAAATGGTCGGGGCTTGTGTATAAATAGGACAATGCATTCTAACATGCAGGTCATTGAACTCGCGAAATATTCCTTTCCTTACCCATTGGATGTGTTAGTTATTTATGTAACACTTTGAATAAAATCATCCACAGTTTTCTTTTTTTGCTTGCGTTCAAACAAGAACAAATGTCGGTTAAAACTTACGTGTTGAGTACATGTGACGTATATCCAAGCAGTAGTCGAATATTAAATTTTCCCGTGCCTGTAAAATTATAATGTTTATAGGATAGGTAAGTATTCAGATTTAGTGTGTGCAAATTCTTGGGAAGAGTCCCAATCATACTACAGTAAAATTTTAACTAAAACATAACTAGAATATTAATTGTAACATGCACTTAACTTCAGAATGGGCAGCTTGACGCTGGTTTATAATATACAGTTCCGACGATCAGTCAATATGAGATCGATAAAAAACACAGGGAAAAGTTGGATGGTAAAGCTGTAAGAACATATTTGAAAGTATCCCCACGTTCTATATAGTAAAAAAAAAACCATACCAGTTGGTTTGCAGTTTTGTCATTTATAACCATTCACTTAAATAAAATAAAACAAAACTTGGTCACCGCGGTACCTCAAGAACAGAGCTCAGTAAATAGTATGTACGTAGGTAACAGAGGGAAGTTTTTAGAAGTCTTAGGGAAATTTTGTAAACGCAGTATTTTGTATGTTTATGCGTATTACATAGAAGGAAATTGGTGAAGTGCCGGATGTCTATAAACATGGCGTTTTGCAACAAGTGCCTTTCGGAAGTCATGGTTAAACCTTGAATCGCCATCAGGGACAATATGCTTACTAACGGTTACAAAATTAACTAAACTTAGAACAGTCGGGACTAGCCATGTGTAGAGTTTAATTAATTGCCAGTTCTAGGGATTACTGTGGAGTACGATCTGTATGCTAGGTTTATTTTTCTTTGTGGCTCTCGTAAGTACTTCTCGATTATTTCCTGCGTATAAAGTGTTATCAGAAACATGATTCAATGAGCGAGAGACCTGAAATGTTTGTATCAAAGACCGGTATTTGCCGGAAATGGAGACAGATAACAGCCTAGGAAAATCTGTTGTCGGTATAGACGTTCTTGAGCAAACGGAATGAACGACGATGCGAGCTGGGTGATATCCTGCTGAATGAATCATTTTCAGAACTGTTATCCTGCATGTTTGCACGAAAATAAAGTGTGGATTTTTATGTTGCAGTTGAGTTTTCGATGTTTGTGGATCGTTGATGCACTGTAATGAAACAACAGATTTTTTCAGGATATTTATTTAAACAGTGTTTATGTTACTTGTGTCTACGTCTTATTTATGTTTACGGGTTGATTTTTTTCCTGAGTTTAAAGTTTGGAATATTAATGATGCGAAAATATTTGAGAACGAGCAAACAAATTAAACCGAAACAATTTGAAGTAATTTGTACATATTTCGCCCATTACCATCTAATGTTTGTAATTTATGAAGTTCGCTATCCCTGTTTCATAAGAGACGACGAGTTTCTTGTATCTATCAGCAGTTTGTTTGTGTTGCTTGAACGTGTTTTTTTTTCTCAAACTGCGCTTGGGGTAATACGATCTTGTTTAATATATGTTACAAGTATTTTTAAACGGAACCGATGAAAGTTATTGTTTTAAATTTTCTTTTCATCCTACTTTTATGAGCGCAAAAGAATATAACTTCGAGGGAAAATAATTTCTGGTTATTCTGTAGCGACTTTTTTTAATGTCGGTAAAGGGTAGGAGGAAAAAAAAGAACAATTTTTTAATTAAAATAATAAAGGAGGAGGCTATCTAGCGTGGCAGGGAAGGGAAGCCGGCTCTCTTGGCAGCTCTCTTTGGTGCGGGATGGAGAATAGTAGACGGGGGAGAGAGAAAGGGGAAGGTTTCTCATATCTGTAATCTTTGTGGAACAATAGAGCATCTGACTGCCGTCTAATCCAGGCATTGTTCCGTGCGAAGCGCGAACCCCAGGCTCCAGCGTCTCTCCAGCACCGCGAGATAAAATGTCTGGAAGGTAGCATCACGGGGGGTAATTAACCTCCGCTTTTCAAAAAAGAGATTTGAAAAGGAAATAAAAAAGTGAAAATAGAAAGCTTTTTGGAGGAGGGGGGAGGGTAACAGTCGAAGGGGAGACTGAGTGCAGTGACTTGTCAACGCAAACATTTTTTTAAAAGGGCGGACGAAGAAAAAAATTTCGCGTGTGCATTTCTTCGAGAGCGATCGACAAGATATTGCTAGGGATATAAATGTCAAGAAGGGATCTTGTCGCAGGGAAATAAGGCATTCCTCAACAGCACCAAACACGTGCAAAAATATCTACGACGTATGATTCATGAAGCTATATGTTCCAGCTGCATTGGTCGGTTTGAGAATGAAATGAAATAAGATACCAATATAGTTTCACTTACGACACACAAAGATTTGAAAGCTGTCAGAAATAACATACTATTACATCAGCAAAGGAGTACTGTTTTCTCAACTAAATTTTAGGTAACTTACATGCATAAGTTAATCAGCTTATTCAAGAGATGATCTAACAGACCATCTTCGATGGCAAAGCACCTTCTTGCATCATAACAACATTCTACCTCTTAGTTATGTGCTGACAACAATGAACGCACTACGTGTTTTTTAGAATCTCGTACTGACGAATCGGCTCCTACAGTTAGGTCATATGGATCGACACGAATTACGTTGTTGTATTTACAAAGAGTGACGTCATGGGATTTCGGAAGATCTGTTTGCAAATATCGCAGTGGAAACCAATAGTGATAACAGTTCAGTGACCATCCTGAGGATTTGTGACAGTACATAAACTACAAAGTATATAGTTTATTCCCCATCCTGTGTTTATTGCACAACAGAAAAAAAGCAGTCGTAGTTATTCTGCTTGCTTAAGGTGGTGACCTGCGTTGACGTATTTTGCGCTTTTGAGTCCTACAAGTGCAGAAGCGGTAAGGACGACAGAGTTCGCACATCACACTTCACCCTAGCCTCTAGGCACAAATCACTGAATCGGCGTTCAACCTTCTCACCAATAACTCGTCTTTATGAGACTTTCAGTGGTAAGAGTACCATGTCATGAGATAATAATACATTTAAAATATTTTTATACGTGCCTATACCTTTTAAAGAAATCCTGCTTCAAGATTTTTGTACCTTAAAAATACAGTAAAACACACACTCTTCGCCATTTTCGGCCCTTAGGAAATATGCTTTACTGAGTAGTGGTGAACCGAAAATGTGCATACACTCGTGAAACGTTCTTTTAAATGCTAATTCTAAGCAGATTTCACTCATGCGCGTTGAGCAGATGTGACGCGCCCATATGGTCGCCACCACGATTAATTATGATTTGGTATAGTCATAAGTGTTACTCAACTGGTATAAATCTCATATTTATTTATAACCATGTCTTGCGACCACTCTATCTTCTCGCTATTATGCCAGGATGACGGTAAAATAGATTTCATAACTGTATCATCACCGTATCAAGTTTTATAAGGAAACATAGATTTGAATATATTGTGTGTCTGTGATCACGATCAAGTGCAGGGTAAATTGTCTGAGGCCTCTCGCCCCACACACGCGCAAGGCACCCCCCTCATAACTGCCGAACAGGGTGGGGGGGGGGGAGCCAGCCAATAGTTTGTAAGACTTAATTGTAATATAGTTATTTATTAATTAAGAGATCAGGAATGTCAACGAGCAAGTAACCATTTTGTGTAATTGTATGCAGATAGCCAAGAGTTAAGAAGTACTTATTTAATAAATACGGCTCTAGCGGGGAATTATTGTCCTCGAAGGGGGAGGGGGCCATCGGTTGGAAGATGGCTTATGAATGGCCCAAATCAAACCGAAACTTATGGCCCAATTGAGAGGATTTTTGGCGCGAATATGAAGCCAAGCGAAACCGCGGTAACGGTCTAGGGATATTCGACGACGAGCTGCGAGAGACGTCGTTGGGCCGCGAAAGATGGCGCACCGAGGTGCCATCGTCGGGCGTCGAGTCAGGCGTCGGGACGCTAGAAAGCCGCGAAGGACGTTGAGCCAGAGTGCCATCGTCGTCGAAACGCCGTTATATTAGGATATTAAGATTTCGTCGAGCCGCGGAGTATTGTGACTCGGAGTGCCATCGTCGTAGTCGTTGTTTTGAGCGTCGGGACGGCATTAAGATATCGCCGAGTCACGAGGTACGTCAGACCGAGACGCTTACAAGTGTTATTTGGCGCGACATTGTAAAACGCGGCAGTTAATATAGCAGGTAGTCGTCGGGGTCTCTGCGCACGCAACTTTCATCCTTAAGAGTCGTACCGATAATTCTGCGGTCCGTCACGAGAGGACAACAAAGACGTGCTACCCGGGAAAATGACTTGCCAGCTTTTTTTATTGCAGTACCTGAGTAACCAGAACTTTTAAGTATTTAATCAACTATCCAATCACATATTTGAATAAATAAGTAAACAGCGCGTCGCACAGTTTCCGAATAATCTAATAACGGCCGAAGTTCTACACACCGCTTGGCGATGTGGACAGGCGGCCACCTAATCTTAACTAATTTACTAATTAACTGGATTCTAATGCATTTTGAACGTGAATATTGTTGGTCATGTGTTTCTGAAGCAAAAACACACATGTGGACTAGCGAATTGATTTTATTGGAAGCCCGCGGACTTCAAATGGGTCACTTTTGCGTGTATATTTAGCTATTTCTTTTCTTTCTCACATTTTTCGAAACGTTACCAAAGCTCATTCATCATCCAGTAGGATAAGTGTTTTTACCGGGAATAAACAAATGACTTTCAGCATCTCAAAGAGGATAAAACTCCAATTATCTGCGGTAATCTAGTCGAGGCACACCGTCTACGTGCTAACTTAACAGTATAACATATCGGTTTTTCAACAATAGAGAAATTTCGACGTTAACGATGCGGCTACTGTTTTTTTTCCACGTTGTTGTAATATTTTAACCTACTTCCCGATGGAAAATTAGGCTAACGGGATCACTTTCTTTTGTGTGTGCGCGTTTGTATGCGTGCTTGGCGCACGCTTGTGTTTGTGTGTTTTTTTGTTCACGCGCGTATGATTGTGTGTGCTCACACTCGCCTCTCCCTAAAAATATTTGAACCCGTTGACCGAATATGCCATGTTATTAATTTTATAATGACGACCATGAATTTTTGTTTTTAACCCACAAAAAATCTGGACAGATTATTTTTCTCTCCAGAATTTAATACACATCTGTACACACACCGTGCTGAGTAAGATGTCTGGACTATGTTTATTGTTCATAACGTATTATAAAAATGGTGGCCTTTCGAACATTTTTGTTCACACAAGATATCTAGGGAACAATTTCACCAGAATTTCATCAAACTCAGTAGGTCCTACATATCTAGTATTTAGTAAGGTGACTTGACTTTTATGTATTGGCAGAATGAACAATTTTCTGACCACGCGAGATATACAAGTAACAATTTTTCAGAATTTCATCAACCTCAGTGCACACACTGTTCTAATTCAAGTGGCATGATAGTCATGTATTTTGTTCGTGCCATGTTCATTTTATTAAAATGGTGACTATTTGAACATTTCTGAACACACGAGATATCTGAACAACGACGTTTCATAATTTAAACGAACTCGGCAAGCATTTATAAATAGGTAAGGTAAATTGACTAGTTAATTTTTTTTCGTGCCTTGTTCAACTCGGGGTACACATATCAGAATATTTTTCAAAGTTTCTTCAGACTTGAAACGGAACACATTAAGTAGAAGTAACGATTTAGTGTTGTGGTTCATGCTGAGTTAAATTATGTACATCCCCTAATTTAGAAGATTTCGCGACATGAATACATAATTTTTAATTAATGTATTTCAATATCTATAGGAGCTATAGAAAGAAAATTTATTTTGTATATTTTTCTACCCAGACATTGTGATTTAACTTGCCTTGAATGCTGCAGGTCCACCAAAGTATAAGCTAGTATGCGAATTAATTAAGAAATTATTACACATTTGTAGACGTACGAGACCGATTTTAACTCTTAGTTTTAATTTGCAAACATGTAGAGGAAGTTATATTCATGGGTTATGTTGGCTAC
Source organism: Medauroidea extradentata (assembly GCA_003012365.1). Taxonomy (NCBI): domain Eukaryota; kingdom Metazoa; phylum Arthropoda; class Insecta; order Phasmatodea; family Phasmatidae; genus Medauroidea; species Medauroidea extradentata. The sequence continues at coordinate 17,990 of PNEQ01022816.1, forward strand.
TTCTTGTAAATTGTCCATATGCTGATATAACAAATACTATTTAGTATCCACGTTATATTTTCTATATTAGCTTTACGAAAAATAATAATGATAATAATATGGACTACATAATTGAAGTTTATTCACGCGAAAGTGTTAGGTACTGCAGAGTGCTTAAGATTTGTTACGCCCTGGGACCAGCGCAAGTTAATCCAACTTTTCTCCAGTCACACGGCATTGGTTGTTCGGAAAGTGATTTTATCACATGAAGAGCAATGGATTATAAAGGTTATTTTAATTTTTAAAATTCTAGATTTGGTTTTCGCATTGTTCGTTGAAAAAAAGTTGAGTTTTAAGAATCGCAGAGAGCTATTCCTGGATGATACAATTAGCTTAATAGTATAAATAAGAGGATTGCCAGTAGCTATATAAGCGCATTATCCTCACATTCCCTTCTTGTGCACAAATTATCTACTAAATAAAAAAACATTGGAATCTCCTGCACTCTTTTTTATTGTTTCATAGGAGATTTTACAGTTAGGGATTCATCGGTCGCATTGCATTAAGCGTCAAATATTTGCACTTCGAGTAGTTTTTTTATTACTTCCAACGCTGCAATTATGTTATTACAATTGCCTAACAATTGTAATTATTTTTAGTTTGAGTTTTGTTATTTCAATACGTCGGCCAAAATTAAAACGTATGAAGCGAAAATGTTAATAACACTTAATAGACATCTGCGACCCACCGAATGAAGTGATATATCTGCTACCGTAACATCAATAGGTTGGGTGATCTCGTTTGTTAGAGTGACGAGATGACAATGGTCAGAATATCTAGACCCTTAATCTGGCAAATTAAAATGTAGTATAAATAGAAACATAGGAAAATCGTAAAACTATTAAGCGTAGTGTCCAGTAAACTGTAATATTTCAATCGAGACAGGTGTAAACATTTTTGGGGCAGATCAGACACGTTCTGTGTTAAGGCTTAATAGTTTTAACTAGGCATGTTGAAGAGAGATACAGTAACAAACTGTACTATTGTGGACATACGCCATTGCGTTATATGTCGTCCCAGAAATCTTAGAATGAGATTTAAAAAGAGAGAAAGAAAACAAGCCTAGTTGACTGTAGTCAACACATCCATAAACCAAAACAACAGAACATGAAAGATCCCATAAGGAATTAGTCAACAACAAATAAAGGAAAAAATAATAAACAACCAAAAATAAAAGTTTAAATACAAAATAGTCTGCAAAACACAACAGGACATATCAATTAAGACGGCACAGTAAATACTGGGACGAATATAATAATGGACGCAAGACAAGATAACAATGACGACGCCACAGACAACAGACTAGATGACACAACGATGAAGACACAAAAGAACACAGTAGATTTCCAAAGACCTACTTTTCACGACGTTTCGGGAGCTGACTTCTGCTCCCGTCTTCAGATGAAGTAAAAGTGAAAACTGGGAAAAATAGGACAGTATTTATAGCCTGAAGCTCTGTTAAATACTGACCAATTATATCGCAATAGCTTATGTCCACAATAGTACAGTTTGTCATTCCGTCCCATTGCAAGAAACTTTCAAAGAGAGAAACAGTGCTTCCAATAATTTACGATAACCAATATCGATATAAATCCTTCAGTGCTATACACAGCAGGTAGGAGCCTAGCCAAAACTCTACTTATCTGGGGTTTTTTCAGTGTCTCTAAGTATAAATTAAAGAGAAGTGATTGTTCTTTCACGCGAATTCGTATCACATACAGGTTGTATCAGTACAGCGGTTACATCTATTAAAAGAGATATAGTACATACAGACGATGGGAACCACATAGCAATGCATGGTCGGAAACGCTTTCCTGGCGCGGCATGGACGATACAAAACACAAGAAATAAACGACACGAACAAGACAAGAATATATGTTTTTTGATCCTAATGCAGGAAAAATGTTGGGAAGTCTTTAGCTGGTGATGATGATCGATGTCTCTTTTAAGTTATTTTTTCTTAGTTTTTTCCATCGTCTGCGTATACTCTTATCTCTCCTGAAAGTTTGTAACCGCTGCACCGATACGTTATGTATATTTATGTGAGAAATTTTAGGAAGGAGTTAATTTTAAAGCACTGGTCTTTTAAGGCTCTAAGGGCTATGTTGCATTAGCATCAAGAAATGAAATGCGTAGTCTTTATTTGCGAAACATTGACATATAGTGTAATTGCACAATGAAGATGTATTTAATGTAATGTTTTGAGTCATCTATTCTGTATTAAATATAGGTTCGGCCCTTTTGCCTAATTTTACAAGCATTAAGGCTAGGTCTTGTAGTTTTACAATTTTTCGATAGCATTAAAACAACTTAATATCGATATCGAAGAACGTCTTTATTGTTTTGTCAGTAATATATATAGGTACCATTATACAATTTTATTCACAGAAATAAACCAAACACACGTTTTCCATATTTTTGCTCCCAAACTATCGTACATTTTGCTTAAAAAAATTAAGAAAATCTATTAGAATAATTTTTTTTTCGGACGAACTATGGGTTATAAAAAAAAGAAGCCTACTTACATATCATTGTGCACTGTACGACTGTACAAGCGTAGACGATTTTGAAACATTGTGTTGAAAACCATTTGAGGTATTTGCATCAAAATGAAAACAACTACCGAGCAAGGTTTTAAATCTTGTCGGAATGATTTTTTTTTTGTGGATGTTTTCGAACGTGCTAGTTTGCGAGATGTTCTTTGGCCGTTACTTCGTTCAAAACATCATGCGGAAACGTTAAAAGAAAAAACTTCAGTTTTAATACATTGAAATTCTCCTCGTAGGCGTGCGACCTAGATGAATTCTCGCTGACGCATTTAAAATATACTCATGCGAACATTTTTCTGCACTGTTCTGCTGTTTATAGACGAGTAATAAATGTTCATTATCGCCATAGCAGAATCAGGAACAATGAATGAACAGGAAATAAAGAACATTGGGAACGTAAATCCTTCATTGGAACGTACAACAGACAGTAAAGTAGCCTACTTACGTGGTTGTACTCCTACATTAAGACTATTACGCATACAATGTAACAATACATGCTGATGCATAGGCTATCTATTTGCCTTACGCTGACCTGAGTAAAAACAGTAAGATTCGAGGGGCCACTGAAGGAGGCATTTTTTCGTATGTTGACATGCCAACCCTCATAATATCTTTGAGCAATCTATGTATTGGCTCTGAGTCTGCGACATGGGTTTGAACACTACAACTGCTGTAAAGACTGCAGTGTAGTTCACATAATTTATTTAGTAAATTCACAATTTTAAACCTGTGAAATTTAAAAAGCTGCCCTTTGTTCTTTGTGTTAAACAGCTTCGAACTAAGTGGAACGGTGAGGTATGATCAGCGTTTACGCCTAGTTATCGAGTACTGGTAAGGGTAACAGGAGGCGAATATGGAACATGGACAGAATGAAGGCTAGGGTAAAACGGGAGTGCCCCGAGAAAACCGACTCCACCACCTGCAACTTTTGACACATTTTCCATTTGCAAAACTCTGGAGCGGTAGTCAACAGTGAGGGAAGACTTGTGTTCTAGGCTTGCTTTGCTGTAAACGTCTGTGGTTCTTTTGCGGAACAACTTAATTTGTTAGTTTTTTTGTTTTTGTTTTGTGAATCGTCGTAAAAATCTTTCTTTATTCCCTGTGTTCGTGTTTATAATTTCGCAGCACTGTTATTGCATCATATAAGAGTGTGTCTTGGTCGTAGTGACAACTAATATTCTATATAATCCTGTACTAGATCGTTGTTCAAGAGAACGAACATATTTGAAGACGATTCTATTGGGCTTATCGTTATTGTGACTGGAAATTTGTCCAATACTTGTGACGTTGATATCTTAACCGCCCTATAGCCATAACTTGGATTTGAGGGGCGGTTATTGGTTCTTGTGGTTCACTCATAGATCGCCACTATCACAGGCCTAATAAAGGACTCGAGGGACATCGCTTGGTATAAGTACCGCAGTTAAATATTAAATTTGAAAAGAACTAAGTGAACATGGGCAGCCATGAACAGCTTAGCTGTTCCTGTTTCGTTAAATGCACACCAAATACGCAAACTTGCTGATAGAGACCTAGTTACTTATGTTCACTACCAGTTACTTTTGAAAATGATGGAAATAGGCTACTGCCACTACAAATATTCGTAGATCATTTGACGAGAAAATAAAATAAACTCTATGATGTGATAGTAATTTCTCGACTTTATACAATTAGAACGCCAGTATAACTCTGCAAATGATACATACGATAAAGTGTTTACGCAGATATAGCTTTAACTTATTTTTTAGTGAAGTATTAGTAGATCCTATCACGAACGGCTTACACTACATCTGCAACAAAATGTAACCGTACAACCCTTTGTTCAAACATAGATTATATCAAGTGTGTTCTAATACATGTTAGTTCTCCCCAGCTCAGAACCTCGGTAGGTAATGTGTATACATAATGAGAGCGCAGAAGGTCGTGTAGCTGTTAGTCTCTGTATGCGCCACAGGAGGGCGGGGTCAACTAGAAGGCGACCAACAACTTGGCGTTGGGGGGATGGTGCATTTACACCCTCTTCCCCCCTTCCCCAACAGGCATCTGCGGCCATCTTGCCGGCCAGGTACGCCGCCACCCCAACGACACTCTCATAATGATGACGCACCAACACTCATTAGTCCGTATCAATTAGCGACATGAAGCGGTCGGTTGGGTAATCCGCTCTTTCGTGAAGAGTGAACAGTAGAGACAGTAGAGAATTTGTCGATGGGGGAGGGGGGTGAGAGGTGGACCCACGCCACGAGGAGGGAACTACTGTAAAAAAGGGCGGAGGGGGTTGAGGGGTGGCTGAGCACGGTCGCTTTATCGTGTTCCCCGTTTGATGTGACGAGCGGCGACGGTCTTCCCTGGACAAAAGGACCCATTTCATCAGGCCGATTGGTTGGAGAGTCGCCAAAGAGCAATGGAAACACTTCTCCCTCCCCTCTTCTTCCTTCCATCAGGGGTTTTATGTGCTGTGTCGGGAACCCAATCTACCCCTCCACAGTAGTCTCAGCTGCTGACACCGTGCATCCGCGGAGATATTGCAGCACTTTGTCCCATGCCGCTCGCTGCACGCAGATCCATCGCAACGTCACAGCTCCGGAGTAGACGTACTGGATACAAGTATGGAATGCTATCCCCTTCGCGCACAATACAATATTGTATTTGATCCTTACACTAAGAACTGTACCAAAAGAGACGGAATTGAGATAATTGCGTCAAAATGAACTGTGTATCAGTGCCTATGTTTTGCTGTAAGATTTAAGGCCCAATAATTTCCCCAATAGTTTTTATGATCGCCCGAAGATTGCATCATACGAACGTATACTCTTACAGAGCTGTTTTTCATTGTTACTCGAGAACATATTTTGGCACTTGTATCACTTATAATTTCCACTCCACAATTATATTTCTGGTCGTATACACCGACTGACTCACTATTTGCATGGCAGCAGAACATGCCAATTTTTACTTGGACGCACCGTTGTGAGAAAACTATGCGAGTTAAAATTGTTTCGTAGGAGGAAACTGTACTCACAAGTATCGTATACAAAACAAACACTATTTAATATAAATATAAAATTATTACTTTTTCACACTTGAACGCTCTTAAGGTATTTGTACACGTACAAATCCACATATTTATATCGAATAGAGTAGGTCCGTCAAAAAATTGACGCAGTTGGGTTCCAGTTTAAAATACTTTATATTTCCTTGTACCCATGACCCGACGGACTCAATGTTGGATTCTGATAGAACGGATGAGGACTCCCATCTACCACCCATTGACGATGCGCTGTGTCCGAGTAACAGTTACAACAATTACGCTGTAAATATGTTCAGTGCCACCCTAGCGCACCGCCTTAGCTGGAAGATATTTATAGTTCTTTTTGTTTAATTCCATATTGAAATCACAATACCGCAACAAAAAGGTGCGAACTGGCACACTGAAAAAAGAGTATGGTTGCAGGTACCATACTTATGTTAAACTAGGGACAACAAAACAGTTTAGTTGTTGGTACTACTCTGGACAGTTCCTTCAACAATCTGTTTTGTAGAAGTTACCATCTGGTTTGTAAAAGCATCAAGGCTCTTTGTTTCTTCTACAAAACAGATTGTTGAAGGAACTGTCCAGAGTAGTACAGACAACCAAACTGTTTTGCTATCCCTGTTTTAACAGAAATATTGTACCTACAACTATACTCTTTATTTTCAATGCAGTACGACATTTGGTATATCAATTTCCAGGCTCACGTCCGCGGTTTTCATGTTTCCCCACCAGTTCGACGAATCACTGGAAAATGTACGCTCTGCCGCTCATTTCTAGACAACTGCAATTTTATCAGCTAGTCATTATTTTAAGACTTTATTGTATATCGATGATTTTAATTTACTGTGCTTGAGTATTCACGACAAATTTTAGCCATACGAACGAACAATGTTAGTAAAATTAGTTTTGCATGTTGCATCGAAGAAAAATGAACCACTGCATTGTAAAATTTGGAGGGGGGGATGAAAAATGAAGAAGAAGAACGACAAAAAAGTAGCTTCCTGGCAAAGAAAATTGTTCTTCTATATATATAAAAATGAAAGGTAACTGATTGATTGACTGACTGACTGACTGACTGACTGACATATCAAACTGCAGCCCAAACCACTGGACCTAGAATCGTGAAATTTTTTGTGGGGGTTCCCTTCAGGTCGTAGGCGAGCACTAAGAAGGGATTTTTCGAAATTCGACCTCTAAGGGTTTGAAAAGGGGTGAAATGTGTTTCCGAAGAAACGTCGATAGAGCTCGAACCCGACGGCCTATCATCGTGCTTTTTACTTTAATAGGACACTTGTAAAAATGCATATTAGCCAATTTAAGGATTTTTCGAAGTTCAACTTTAAAGGGGCTGAAAAGACGTTAAATGTGTTTCCAATCAACTATCGATATCTATCGAACCCTTCGGGATAGAGAGTTGATATTCACTTCAAAATATTGCTTACGTAAATACCCAAAAAGCAGTTTTAGGTTTTTTTGAAATTCGACCCCCAGGCAGTAAAAAGGGGCAAAATGTGTTTTTAATGAATCGTCTTTATCTTTGA
>PNEQ01022829.1:0-14529 GCA_003012365.1 Medauroidea extradentata
AAGGCAACTAGCTCCACTTATGGAAACTCGCATATTTATGTGACTTCTTTAGGATGCAGGCGCATTTATGCGTTTGGTTATTTATTTAGTTCCTTCTCGTAGTTTTTCATGTGTTTAATTAATGAAACATAATTACTTATAACTGTGTTACAAAATAACGTTTCCGTTAGTTAAACAGACGTTTCCGTAAAATTGCCCGAAATTTACGGAAATTTTTAACAGTGTATATTATCAGGAGGGTTGCTTGCGTATTATGACAATTAGTATACGTGGATTATATTACAGTCTTATTTAACCAGTTCGTAAATGTATGTCTTTAAATGTTTTATATTAGCAATTTTTTTTCTACAGTGAGTTTTTTAACCTTGCTATCTGAGCAGAAACCGGAAAATTTCACCAAAATTTTATAAGATTTCATATATTTCTACCCTGTGCAGAACATCGTATAGGAGTCTGTAAATTTGTTTTTATTCGTGAAGGACGATATGCTGCAAACTTAACACTCATATAGTGTTTTTTTTTACTTGTAAGATAGATGATAGGTGATAGATGATAGACGATGAATTATAGCTGATAGCCGTTAGATGACATAAATGATAGGCGATAGGTTGTAGATGATAGACGATGAATTGTAGCTGATCGCCGTTAGATGACATAAATGATAGGTGATAGGTTGTAGATGTTAGACGATATATGATAGATGAAGTGTTATGGATTATAGATGATGAATGATACACGATAGATGATAGACGGTAGTTGATAGATTATAGATGATAGACAGTAGTTGAAATATTACTGATAATAGACGATAAATAATTGCTGATAAATGTTAAATGACAGATGATTGAATATGTTTCACTAGTGTTGGTTTTAGAATGGTTTACATCCTAAACAGGTATCGTGAAATGGGACACAGCCCCTCCTAACATAATTTGACATGCAAATCCGTATTCTTGCTCTCGCCAGAGCTCAGAGGTAGGCAGTGTCTCCACTCAATTATGAAGTTTATAACTCGACGGCAAGGCGGTGGTGCTAGGTCGGTATGAGTGAGAGAGGGTGGTTTGGGGGAGAGGGTTGCGCGACCGTCTCTGAGGGAGATGACGCGAAATGCAGTGTTGTCAGGGCCAGCACTCCTGAGGGTTGCCGTCACGTCGTCAACCTGCGCCTAACTATGCGGTCGTCTGCTTGTCTAGGTGTGACCTTCCTCTCCCCCCTCCCTTTAACCCCCACCCCAGGACCGCTGTCACGTGCTAGCCGCGCTCTGGGGCTGCTCGCTGCGACGAACTGACGGGCCTGATAATTGGAATGTCTGCCCTCGACCCCCGGGGCGTCGGTGCGACGCGACGCAACTGCGGCTTCCTGACTGGCGCCGTTCCCCTTCCTACCTCATTCGTCCACTTAAGGGAGCTGCCTACCCCGAAGCCGTGGCGAGGGCAATGATATGTATTCACTTGTTAAATAAGATTGGTTATCTCGGTCAACTTTCAACGCTATCACATCCGGACAAATGCAGTTGCATTGAGAAAAAGGAGGATATTTCTACTGGAAACATTATTTTATACTTATTAGTCCGTTTTAAAACGCGGTGAAGACTACTTTTTTATATTAGGGGTCGCAATGGCCGAATGGTCAGTTCATTCGCCTCCCGCCTTGGTGGGGTTCGATTCCTGGCGGTAGTTGATCAGGGATTTTTGCATGTGGGAATCGTGCCGGACGATGCCGTTGGTCGGCGGGTCTTCTCGGAGATCTTCCGCTTCCCCCGCCCTTCATTCCAGCGGTGATCCATACTCACTTCATGTCACCCCTGACTCAGTGGCTGCTCGAGAAAGAATTCCAAAGGAGGGCACAAAGTCATGGTTAGTGATTTGAGGGGGTTTATATGAAGCACCGATCCCCATCAATAGACGGGGAGTCCTGGGGTTCTTCCCCGGAAAAATTTTGATTTTTAGGTGTAAAATGAGGCTATTTAAGCCGTTTTTTGAAATTAAACGTTATTGATACAAATGGTAGAAATTATAATAATTTAAAGGACGTATTTATTTTGTGAACTATTTTACAACGCTAGTGTTTACTATCATCAAACAGCCAGTCCCTGCACACAGTGGCATGAAAGCACGTGGTAAGATAAATTCAAGCTGTGCTGAATAATTGTTTCCAGAACTGTATATACTACAATACACCATACATTGTATCCGCCTTTACCCTTATGCATGATATAAGCGTTTTTGTAATTGTTAATTGAAGATATAATTAATGAAGGCACATCTTCATTAATACGTACATTTATTTCTGTTCATAATTTTCTTAAGGCCAGTGTCCTTTTAATTATATTCGTAACAAATAAGATTTATTTACATTCCTAGAGACCCCTCTGAAGCAAAAATAACACAACAAATACAATCAAATACGTTTTGTTCATCACAACCTGCCAAACAAATAAATTACTTTTTCGTACAATTTTGTTTTAAAATTGCAGGTGTTTATTTTCTTGTGTGTGTGATAGGTTCGCGACAAATTCAGTTCCGGTCTTGGAGGGCCAAGCTTTTTAATTGCAAGTCGTTCTCGATAGAATAATTGGTTCTGTAAAATACATTTCAGGTTAGTTATCTCGTTCTTTGAATGAACGACTTGCCAAAGAAAATGTTCTGAATGTGTGGATATTAAATTTGAGTAATTCATGAGAATTCCGCAGACTTGTACAAATTACTGAATAAACGTGTCGTTTTACTCTCTTACGACTAGTCGTGACTTTTTTAAAATTCGCGTTGTAACAATGGAAGGGAATGGCAAGTGGCAGCGTAGTCGAGCAAGACGCATCTTCAACCTTATCGAGCTGTTGTTGTTTTATCTGAACCAACGAGCTTTATAGTCCGCCATTTTATCTAGGGTCAAAATACCACGTTCAATTGGGATTCACCTCAGAGCCTTGGAGGTTGCTGTTTCCGCCCCTCTATGTTTATTATATAGCTCGTTGATCTGAACAGTGCGGGGACGCAGGTAGTGTGTGGCCAAATATCACCGGACTTCGGCCATCTCCGAGCCCTCTCGTGTGTTCCCGGCAAGAGGAAAATGTGTATTACCGTGGGTGCAGGCTGCCCGTGCCTACAGGCCATGGCGTGGCGTTGGGTAAAGCTTTCTCTGTGCCTAACAAGATCAGACGCTATTTATAACTTTTGATACAGTGTTCAGTAATTAATTGAAATACTTTAGTACTGCAATACAAAAAATTAATTTTGGAAATTCAATTTATTTACTGTAGTATGTTTAACACTATTTGGTAGGGCACGTGCCTCTGCTTCCTTCGGCTCGAGCCGCCATTGCGACAAGAGCTAAAAACCGAAATCTCTCTCTCATCATTTTTCATTTAATTTTATTTTCTACTATTTAATCTTTTTGTGTGTGAAAATTTGCAAATATGTTTTAAGGACGTGGTGTGTCAAAAATATATTTAAAAATATATATTTTCTAAATAGTTATTAATTTTTCGCAACTTTTTTCCTCTTGTCATACAGTTCTGAGTTTCAAGATAGTTAGTATAAAATTGATTGCAAATTTTTTACCGAACAAACAGACAAAAAAGTGACTTTGTCATCTTACTTCTGAGCTATGTTAAAGTTTCAAGTATGTAGCTCATTGTTACTCTAGCTTATTGTTAATAAAAACGTATTGGCGTTTTCAATTTTTTTTTATATGGAAATTCTCATTTGTATGCATTTTCAAAGATATTGGAGAAACATGCCGAAATATCATATATCAATTGTAGGCCACCTCGAGATGGAAAAAAAAAAATTTCAGTTGGTCTGCTAAGTTGGTGAAATTTTGGTGGTTGGTTTATACCACGGCCGTAGAAAAACAGGTCTTGACACTCGCCTGGATGTTTTACCCCCTTGTTGTTTGGCTGTAGTTCACTAAGTTACCGAGAATATTGTGTTTTATTGGCGCTGATGTTACGGCGGTCGGACTAAACTCCGCCTACTTCCTTTCCGCTAAGATAAACAATTTATCAAAACGTATTATTTATCAATTTATGAAATACTTTCTTCGCTCACAATTTTAAGAAAAGGCTCCAGCAATCTTTATTTACTTTATAAATTTAACAATGGAAAAAAGTGGACGGAGTTTGAGTCCGACCGCCCGGGAAACAGCGCCAAAAAGTACAACATTCTCGGTAACTTGACGAACTACAGCCAAACAACAAGGGGTCAAGCAAAATACATTGTTAGATAGGCGAGTGTCCAGACCTGTTCTTCTACGTCCCACAATCTGGTTTCCTACCCTGAATTGCGAGGGATTTGCTCAGTATTTTGGTCGAGCATTCCAATGTTAATACTAAGCAACCTTAAATTTTGGTACTTATATGGCGGAAGGTCACATGCCCATTCCATCTAAAAAAACAAAACGCGATATTAGCTGTAGAAAATACGCCACGCTCCAGCTGTGCATCGCTCTAATCTCTGGTAAGGTTAATTTAACTACAGGTAAGGTTAACTCTACCACATTTTAGAATGATATATGTTAAAAGTTTGGCAAGGGAACATTTCTGCCGCTTTTTGCGCAGGTAAGAGTTGTAAACTGACCAATCACAGAGCTTTTGTGAATGTGAAGTTACATGAAGTTGATAATTTAAAAGCCGAAATTGGGTTGTTTTAAATTTTAAAATTAAATTAAATTACTTCTTTCTTTGCCAAGTCTAGTGAAATTTAGCTTTATTACGGTTCCGTATTTAATTAGACCCCATAGCGATAGCAGTGCAACTAGCGGCGCCAAACTCTCGCCCAATAAAACACGTTTTCTTTCCAACCTGTACAATAATAAAACTAACCGTACTACAGGTTAGGAACATAATCGATTTTCTTACGGTCGTGTTTCGTGAGGGACAATTTCCACATCTAGTTACGCTGAAGTCAGGTAAGAGATCTAATATACAGATCGATGGTTTACACAATTAGGGTTATCTGGGCTATATAAAGAGAAAAATGCTTTTTGCTAAAAAAAATCAGAGTCATTTTACGTCTCTTATTTCATATACAAAAACTAAAACCATTTTATAATTACGACAGCTCTCTAAACCGGAAATGACGATAATTTAACTTGCCCTCTTACCGATACAAGCGCAATTAGCGGATAATATTGTCCTTTGCTAAACTAATAAGATTGTGCGTCTTAACCTGTAACAGAATTAACCTTATTGCTGCTGCTGAGTAACAATAAAACTCTGGAGGACCCGGGTTCGATCCCCGGCCCAATCAACATTATTCGGTTTCCCATTGTTTCTCTAAATTACTCTAGCTGAATACTGGTATCATTACATGAGAGGGCGGTAGAATATTTTCAAACCATTTGTAGAGAGTAATGCGAAGTAAGTAGTGTTTAAAAAAATATATATTCAAAATAATAAGATTAGGCGTGCGATTAAGGGAAGATGCAATTAGTAACGCCAGTTGTTTTCAATATATCGTTAACGTTATTACTGTTATCAGTGGCGGCTCGTGGGTTGTTGCCAGGTAAGGCTGCAGTTGCCTAGAGATGTACAGGGTTGACTCTACAGCCACTGACATGCTGATGTGCAGGTACCTCTTACTACTGAGTGGTCACAACACATCTAGTAGCCCGCAAATATTTCGTGGTCGTTGGTCTACGGCGCGTTCATCAAGAGTGTCCGCAGCCCCACCTGGCAACAACCCACGAGCCGCCACTGATTGTTATGCATGTCTGAGTAATAAAAATGGCTTCATATGAGCAAGTTTGACAACTCGCAGAAAATAAAGTACTCGATGTATCTAAAAAAATAGAAACTTTCGTTAATAGTCGATAGTTTATAGAAATAACTTTTTTTCCGTATACGATTTGTAATAATTCACGTGATGTACTGTAACAATATATTTGAGCCGAAATAATCCCACCTCCTCCCCTTTTTTCCCCTCTCTCAAAACCGCCAAAATCCCTCCTACGTGAACTGCAGGCCTGACATACAACACAAGGGTTTCCGATTACCCTTGGCTCCCCGCAATATCGGTTTAACATATAATGACAGAATGGCAGGTACACGCACAAGACGACAAGCATTTGTGAATTCCTGCAGCTGTTTAGCAACTCTCTTAACATAGGCCATGGCTGTGGTTTTAATATACTACAGGCTAGAAAGAAATTACTTTTTCTTATGGGAGAGCTTGGCACAGGGAAAATTTCTGTCACTAGTTTTGCTTCAATCGCTAATGTACCATATAAATACGAAACTGTAGCAAAATTAAATTTAAATTAATTTGAAAATGGTAGAAGTAATTTAATGTAATTTTAAAGAGAAAAGAAACTATTTCGTGTTTTAAATTACCAACTCAATGTAACTTAAAATTCAGGAAAGCTCTATGATTGGTCAGTTTGGTGCACTAACGATACCAGTGCTCAAGCGAGAGGAAATTTCCCTTGTGACAAACTAATAATATTGATCTTTCTAACCTGTAGTAGAATTAACCTTAGCCGTGGCAAGGTTGTACGTAACCGTCACAAATGATCTCGCTGTCGACGAGACGTAAAACCCAATAAAAACAATAAAAACAAAAATTTTATTTTATGTTTGGCAACGCTGAGTCAGAGACTAAATAGTAATAAAGACGTGAAACGACGTGTTGGCGAACTTCAACGCTTATTGGCTGGCCGAGGTTGTTTTTGCCAGCTCCGTGTCAGTTTGGCTCCTGTATGTTATAAGGCAGGTCTCGTATTGTCCTAGCTGTCGGCTAGCAGGGCTGTCGCCTTACGTTTACAAGGACACCTGATTTTCATGCATATAATTCTGCACCAGGTAGTTACAATGCCTTATGTGCACATCTGCAGTTTTTCTTCAATGTAACTTGCAACTTTTCTTTGTTGAAAGACCTATCTCGTTTGACTGTACCAGGGGTGCCTACAAAGGGAAACCATTGCGTAAGTTGCGCATTTTGAATTTTTTTTTTTTTTGGGAAAGGGATTTTTTTTTTCAAGAATAGAATGTTTAATCATAAACGAAACATGTTTTCATAATTGTACAAGTCCTATCTTGGTATTACCTACACAGTAGGCTAGTAAAAACCAGAGCAGTTGTATTTGTTTACGATTGATTTTACGAAATGGTAACCTAAATATATCTCCAGTACTGAAGTGTAACTCGTAATAAATTTGTTTTTGAGTTTTTTTTTGGGGGGGGGGGGTATTTTTTTGGCCCGGGGTGAGGGACGGATTTGCGCATTGTGTCTTGGGGGGGATGGGCAACCCTGGACAATACCAATTGCAATAAGGTTGCTGCGATACAACACGCCTGTTATTTTCAGTGGAACGTTAAGACACGTTAACAGTTGAACACAGACAATCACCGACCATGAATGGAGACAGGAAGTTTTCGCGAAATGGTTTTTGCACCACTTTGTCTCATTGCCTTGCGTGCACACCTGCAGTTCTGCTTCGAGGTCAGTGATTGGGTGTTTTAACTCCCTGAGTCTTGGAGTTCCATTCGCAAATCACATACATGTGATGCCGCAATTAACCTTGTTCTGATTGGCACAGTTAAATGAAAGCCGACACTGCACAAGTACACTCAACCAATAGCCATAAGTAGAACTGCACATAAAGTACTGAAACAAAGTGCGGCAAAAGTATTTTCACGAAAACTTTCGGTCTCTAGCCATGAAGCATGTAGATGCAGATGTGCACATAAGGCACTGAAGCAAACTGATGCAGAAATATTTTCACCAAATATATGAGTGCCTACTTATTGGCAGTAGACGTTTCCTTCGTGTTGCAGTCCAGCTAAGCCATTTAACTGGCAGGTGTGACGGAGTTAGCATTCCTACAGGCTATTTCACTTCTATATTCCCACAGCCATCTTTGGTACAAGGCATAGGTGTGTACGCCTTATAAAATATATATACACACTCGAAGCCAAAAAGGGGACGTCCGGAGGTCCTCCGACGGAAAATTTTCGATATTAAGATGCAAAATGGTGCTATTTAAGGAGTTTCCTAATCAAACATTGACTATGCCACTCTAAGAAACTGTAACATTTTTATGATAAATTATACCTTAAAAGTGAAAACTGCAGCAAATTATAACGCAATTGGGGGTGCAACTGCACCCCTTGCACCTCCTGTGCGCTCGCCTATGGATGAAGGCCGCGGCCTCCGATGTGGCAACCGCGCATGCCAAGATATGTTGTTTTAATAGGGCGTTTAGCTCACTAACGACAACGGCTTTATCTGATTCACCTGTTTGTATGTAAGGTTAATACTACTAAAGGATAGAAAGAAAATGTGTTTTCTTATGAAAGAATATGGCACAGGAAATATTTCTGCCCGCTAGTAGCACTGCTATCTCTAAAGGATCTTATTAAATACAAGACCGTAGTACAATTAAAGTTAACTAGGCTCGGCAATGAGAGGAATCATTTAGTTAAACTTTAAGGCTAATGTTCTCTCGTTTCTACTGGTTTTTTGCGGTAATTATTATTTAACCTTAGACGAGAGCAGATATCACAAATCAGTTTGGCAGCTACGTTTAGAATGATTTTTGCCGTGCTAGATACTTCAAGACAGTCTATTATACTGTTTCGACATAAATATATATTAAAAAGTATTTCTTTAATTACATAATTAGCTAAAACCATAGTATTTACTGCCTTGAAAAATTAGCCTACACGGAGATAACAATGTTAAAAAAAATCTGCCAAACATATTGTCGATATCTGCTTTCGTTTAAGCTTAAAAAATAATTAACGTGAAAGCAGCAGAAACAAAGAAGCATGCCTTAAAGTAAAAAAAAATGGGCTTTCAAATAATCAACTTCAAATAACTTAAAATTCACGAAAGTTCTGTGATTGGTCAGTTTACACCTATTACCAGTACCAGCGCTCAAGCGGCAGAAAGTTCCAGTGAGCCTAACTTTTAACACTAATCTTTCTAACCTGTAGCAAATGAACCTTACAGTAGGTGAAACAACCAATCAGGGAAAGCCATTACCACATACTAAGTAATACTGACGTGAGATGACGTCACGGCTCGTTTGATTCGGGCGAACTTTGCCACTTATTGGCAGCCCAAGGCTGTTGATTCTAGCCCCGTGTCTGTTTGGCTCCTGCACGTTACTGCAAGTTTCCTATTGGCTTGGTTGCAGGCTAGCAGGGCAGCCACCTTACGCTGATTGGCGATAGGTGTCTCCGCCATGTTTCTAGCCAGAAAAGCCAATTTTCTGGCATGTGTGACTGAGTTCGCTGCACAGAGAAAAAGATTTGGTTGATCCAACCGTATATAGGTTTGTATATGGCCAAGAAGTATGTATTTGATTCAACAAAAGTTTTGTTGGCTGAACAACATATTAAACGCGCCAAGTATTGGCTTTGTTATATTAACAAAATGTATATTTAACTGCACTAAACCATCCTTTTGTGATAACTATACCTGCCAGGCAATCAAACATTTGGTTGGTTCAACTGTTACACGCTTGTTTCGCCATATACAAACATATATACGGTTAAATCAACCAAAACTTTTTCTATGTGTGCCCTACCGGCTGTTTCTCTTCTGTATTCCTAAATAATCTGTGTCATTACAATCAGAGAGCTGAAGGCGGTGACCATTGTTGGCACGGTTACCATATCTGAAGCTGCAGCCTTCTACTGCAGATAGCTATGGTATTTCTAAATATTCTGTGACTGAGAGTGGGTGCGTGTTGTTTGTTACAGCGGAGAGCAGGTGGGAGCAGCTACAGCCCTCGGGAGAGCGACCTCCTTGCCTGCAAGAACACTCGGCCGTGGCGTACCGCGACTGTCTCTACGTGTTTGGCGGCGAGGTTGGCTTCTCTGCTGGCACCGAGACTCCGCTCTGGGTCTACCACGTCAAGGTCAGCCTTGCCTTCATACGCGTTCATTATGTTAAGTCTAGTTAACGATTAAAATACTTCAAATTTAAGAGTCAGTGGTCCTTGTGCGTGAGACGTTCTGTAGCGTGGTACGGGAAGGTTTTTTTTTTCCTTGTATAACTATTGGAAATGTTTTTATCTACGAAAAGAAGACATATTTCAAACTGTGTCGCTATGGTTTTAAAAAAAACCGTTACTTATTAAAACATGGTTTCCAAGCTCCTCAAAGGTGCTAAAAATGACTCTTTCACGTTGCTATAGCTGAGAAAATATCAACCGTAATCGTAAAACCAAATCATAGAAACCTGCATTGGACTTGGCCACATAACTTTCACAAATAAAACAACAGGGTCATCGCTTGACGTCCCATTGAAAAAACAGATACTACTAAAACACCGCACGTTAGTTTAGTACTTCGCGCCTAGAGGCGATGAGGTGTTTGACGGGCGTGTTATATTCTACTTATCGCCTTCACCGTTTCCGTGCCTCAAACGTACAAAAAAAAAAGAAGCTAAGGTCGACTTACCGACTTACTTTTAGACTTATCCTTTACACACATACTCACACACACACACACACACACACACACACATATATATATATATATATATATATATATATATATATATATATATATATATATATATATATATATATATGTCTGCACATATCTGTGTGTATACACATATACTTATATATGCTGTCATGTTAAGTAGCGAATTATAAGCACTCAAATTACTTGTAACAATATTTGTCTTTATAGTAATTTTTACTTTGCAGTAAATTAAATCTCAAAACTGGAGGCATCTTTCCAAACCTAACACAACTTTTGTGAAAGTAATTTTTTTACACCATGTGGACCATTACCTTTTCCACCATCAGTAAATGTTTAGTTCAAAGTAGAGTTCAGCTAAATTTTCATACAAAATTAATAACTTTTAGACGGTTCCGAATCGGATTATACAAGTTTGGTTTATTTGGTAGGTCTTGGGTTCCTCTATCACCCAACTCTTTATTGACGTATACTCCCGGAACAGCCTGTATAGGCCTATCTGGGATCTAACCATCATAAATAAAACCTAAAAAGTGGTCTAACTTCAGGGGCCAAACGATGCTCAACATAACTATCAGGGACAAAACAGAAACTCTGAGACTACTGGGTGCAATGCCAAATTAGCCCCTATGTTGCATTTTGTTGCGTTACCTTGGAATTAAACACTCACACACAGATGTTCCAAAAGGTCACTTGATAAGTGTAAAGTGGGTATAAAATGATTGTAAATATGCACCTATCAAATGCTTCGACGTAAGTACACGTTCTTTGCTCGCTCATGTGCAGGTACGTAACATGGGTGTGTATTCAGTTCCATCTATGACTAGATGTGCAAGTGAACTCCTATCTTACTTGCTCTGCCCCTACGCTGCGCTGCGTCAGTGTGAATAGCAGAGTAACATTTAATAATGGCCCTGGTACGGATTATTTACTTACATAACAGTAAATTTCTATAACTTGTATTGGAAATTTACTTTTCCTTACATAAAATGTAAAAGTACTATTCTGTAAATTAAAATCCACGTACACGACTGTCAAATATCACGAATACGGGACGGAAAATTATATGGCATACGCACAACTTTATGCGTAATTCGTAAACATCCAATGGAAAGCTTGGCATACGTTACAGATGTGTTTTTTTCTCATCAAACCTCGGTGACCTAGTGATTATCTTACTGAGGCACAGATAACATAGGTTACTGATATTTTTATATCTGGTTTGGAAACATTTTCTTGTTTTAAAAATAGATGACTTCAAAAATTTATGTTTTGTGGTAAATTCAAGGTGGACGGACTATAGATCTGACGACTTACTGGATGTTAATAGTGGTCATTTACAGAAGCATGTATGGTACAAGGTGTATCGGTTTGCAATTCATTTCCACTAAAATTTTAAATTTTACTATTATTAACTTGGTTCTCTGTAATCTGGACGTTAGCAACAAAAAGCAAATCGTCCAAATGAGTCCAGAATTTCTTACCTTTAGTCATAAGGAATTTTCCCCATTCATTTGCACTAATATCGCACATATGTGGTAATTTACCCTTTACATAAAAATACGCAACAAAATTATATTGTACCCACAGGTGTGTGAAACAAATACTTGGGTTTTAGTAAGATTTTAATGACCCAATGAAATATTTCCAACAAAAAAACCAATGTACTTTGTCAAATGACAAAATGAAATTTGTCGTTATTCAAATTTTATTTGCCATCAAAATAATTTGTTACATCGAGACCTTAATTCCTTATAAATTTACAACTATTTTATCGATTCCATTTAACGATTTTAGCTACGCGATGAAATACATGCAGCTAGGGGCAGGGAGCAGGAATTGTTTAAAGTCGAATTTCAAAATTGCTTACTCGGAATGAGACATACATTCACGAGCATACATACACATGAACTGATGAATAAACCTGGAGAACGTGTGGCGTGTACAAAAATGTCCCCTCTCCCTCCTGCGGAAGTTAATAAGAGGGTGCGAAGTATTGATCAACAACTCGATTTCTCCTCCGTCCTCCCTCTTTTCCACCCTCCATTAGACACGGTCGGCGGAGTTGCCAGGTGCTTGCATGCCTGTACAAACGAAACTAACGACAATCATAGTCTCAAAAATTCGTTACGCCGAGTTATTCATAGGTTTTTGGTGGTAAACTAAGCATTTTTAAGGCCCTTCAATTTTTTTTTTCAAATTCGGCCTATTGTACAGTTTCCTTACATGTTAATATTAATAGAACCACGTGATAAATAAACTATATATCTATATACACACTCACACACTCTCTCAAAAATGTTCGTCTAAGACAGCAGTAAAATATACTTTTTTATAGTGGCCAGTGTTATTTGAGAGAATATTTAGAAGCGCAGCATTAGCATTAACATGTTTTCTCTTAAAGTAGCCAGGCAGTTAATAGGGATTAACGTCTCATCGGCAGCGAGATTACAAGAAACGGATCAATTATTGCTTAAAGATTCAGGAACAAGAAGGGAGTCGGCGATGCATTTACCTGGAGTGATTTCGGGAAGCCATCTGTTCGAGAATTTCCTGAACGACCAAGGACCCACCCTGCAACATTTCAACCAACGTTCCCTTTTCGTTCGAAAAAGTCCCTACGTCGAGCGAGAGAATCAGAACTTCGAACTTTAAATAGCTAATCCACATTCGTTTGAAAAATGTTGTACGTCGAGGTAGCAGCTCAACATTTCAAACTTTAAACAATCAGTCCCCTTTCGTTCGGAATATTTCTTACGTCAATAAAATCAACCTTCAACTCCGCAAAAAGTAGTCATTTTTCTTTCGAAAAATACTTTACGTCAAGGAAATAATCGTTTGACCTTGCAACAATCAATCAATTATCTTTCGAATAATGTGCCGTTTGGAAAACAACCTTATGCATTGTAATAAATAATCTACTTTCATTATAAACGATATTACTTATGACGAGGGACTAAAATTTCAACCTAACAACAGCGAAACCCTTTTCTTTTGAAAAAGTCTGTACGTCGAGGGATTCAGACTTTAACTTCGCAATCGCTAACTTCACGTATTTCGGAAAATTCTGTACCACGAGGGACTCAAACCTTCAACCTAACAACAAAACAGTCTCTGCGCTGAGGGACTTCATTCCTCTGCTCGACAACTCTGGAGGTTGGCTGGACTGCTACCAGGGAAGATTGGGGGTGAAGGGGTGAGCCCCCAGCTGTGTCGCGCAGAGGCGGGAACGCGACGCTGAGGAGGGTAAATGTAATTGGCCAGTAAATCAAGGAGGGTCGCGGGCGGCAGCGCTGCGAGGCATGTGCCCGGCTGTGTTTGGAAGTCGATGACTCGCTAACCACCGGGGCAGGGAGGGACCAGGGCCGGATATTGCCCGCCAGCAACAGGCTGAGGGGATCTGCCCTTGGAGTTTGCACGCGACGTCTACAGGTGGGGGATGCTCCTCCTACCCCTTTCTGCACAGAGATAACATCGTCGACCGAGATGAGCACGCCATTTCGCCCCTCGCCGAGGCACGTTTACACGCGATGCCCAGTAGTTACAGCCATGAGTTGGTGGCAAGAGTTGGTGGCGTGGCTGCAACCAGAGTTTTGGTTTGGGGAAGGCACAAGACCGAATAAATAACAAATTAGACAAACTACTGGCAGGTGGATCTCGACAAAGCTTGTATATGATCTTCTGCAATAAGGGTGTATGACAAGCTGAATAATTGTGTCGAATATGCACCATCGTTAGCCAATGTTGCTGAACCGCAGATAACCCGCGGTAACATGAAAGGACTCCGGACAAGAACATGGCCAACTCTTTTTTCGTTACACATTTACTCATGCCTAGTCATTTTATCTAGGCCTATAAGGTGTCTTATCTGCAATTCAGCAACATTGGCTAAAATTGTTGTATATTCAACAGAACCATTCCGTTTGTCAAAGCGTTCATACATTACTGTAAGTAGATGGAAAAAGGGGCTACTGGGGCAGGGGAGGGGGGAGGGGGACCGGGGGACACACGGCGGCCATCTTGGATCCCGTCCGCCATCTTGGATGACCTTGACCTTTTGCAGTCGCCATCTTGGATTGCATCACTTCCGGTCG
>PNEQ01022830.1:0-14530 GCA_003012365.1 Medauroidea extradentata
CAGCGAGACCGGGGAGGAACACTTAGTCTGACTCTAGCAGTGGTCGCGAGAGCTTTGTCTGTAAGTAGCGCGCTATGTAACACAACGTAATGTAGCAGGGTTTACATGTAAATAAATACAGTATCACGGCCGCGGTTGTTTCATTCACTGTAGCCCACTTGTCAGCTCACATAGTTAGTGGTCCACACCCGAGACCACAATATCCTAGCCGTCCTAATAGATAAGCCTCTCCTTTGCCTGTAATGTGGCAACTGTGTAATTGAGGGTCTTATTACCAGCACTGCAAGACCTAGCACGACTGCAGGCTCGTTTGTCCTACATAGTTCTATGTACAGTCTGTTATGCATACAGTCTGTACTGCATAGTCAGTACTGCATACAGTCTATACTGCATAAAGTTTGTCCTGCATACAGTCTGTCCTGCATTCAATCTGCCCTGCATACAATATGTCCTGCATACAATCTGTCATGCATACAATCTTTCCTGCATACAGTCTCCTACATACAGTCTGTCCTACATACAGTTTGTGCTACATAGAGCCTGTCCTACTTACAGTTTGTCTGTTCTGCATACAGTTTGTCCCACATACAGTCTGTCCTACATACAGTCAAACCCGCATAGTCAGCCCTACATACAGTCACCCCACATACAATCAACCATACATACAGTCAGTCCCACATACAGTCACACCACATACAGCCACCCCGCATAGTCACCCCAAGTACAGTCAACCCCAAATGCAGTCAGTCCCACATACTGTCACCCCACAATCAGTCTACCCCACATACAGTCAGCCGCAAATACAGTCTGTCCTACATACAGTCAACCCCACATACAGGCAGCCGCAAATAAAGTCTGTCCTACATACAGTCAATCCCACATACAGGCAGCCGCACATACAGTCAGTCGCACATACAGTCTGTCTTACATACAGTAAATCCCACATAGAGTCACTCCACATACAGTCCACCATACATACAGTCAATCCCACATAGTCACCCCACATACAGTCACCCTACATACAGTTACACCAAGTACAGTCAACCATACATACAGTCAAGCCCACATAGACACCCCACATACAGTCACCCCACATACAGTCACCCACATACAGTCACCCACATACAAAAATCCTACATACAGTCAGCACCACATATTGTCACCCCACATACAGTCACCCCAAGTACAGTCAACTCCTACATCCAATCTGCCCTGCATATAGTAGATCCTATATATAGTCAACTCCACATACACTCAACCCTACATACAGTCACCCCACATACAGTCACCCCACATACAGTTACCCTACATACAGTCACCCACATACAGTCACCCCACATACAGTCACTCCAAGTACAGACAACCCTAAATACAGCCAGCCCCACATACAGTCACCCTAAGTACAGTCAACTCCTACATCCAATCAACCCTACATACATTCACCCCACATACAGTCACTCTACATACAGTCACCCCACATACAGTCTACCCCACATAGTCACCCCACATACAGTCACCCACGTACAGTCACCAACATACAGTCACCCCAAGTACAGACAACCCTAAATACAGCCAGCCCCACATACAGTCAGCCACATACTGTCACCCCACATACAGTCACCCCAAATACATTCAACTCCTACATCCAATCAGCCCTGCATACAGTAGATCCTATATACAGTCACTCCATGTACACTCAACCCTACGTACAGTCACCCCACATACAGTCACCCTACATACAGTCACCCCACATACAGTCAACCCCAAATACAGTCAGCCCCACATAGTCAGCACCACATACTGTCAGCCGTACAGACAGTCAACCCCACATACAGGCAGTCGCACACAAATTCGGCCCCACATACCAACGTGAAATCTGTTATACATACA
The DNA here is from genome assembly GCA_003012365.1 of Medauroidea extradentata. Classification (NCBI taxonomy): domain Eukaryota; kingdom Metazoa; phylum Arthropoda; class Insecta; order Phasmatodea; family Phasmatidae; genus Medauroidea; species Medauroidea extradentata. Next base: position 1,891 of record PNEQ01022830.1, read on the forward strand.
GACCATCATACATGCTGTCTGTTCTGCGTACACCCTATCCTACATAGTCAGTTGTACATCTATCTGATAGCTCCTACATCTCATAGAGGTGAGCTATTTACTAGAAAACTGCATGTAAATTCGTGGCTTCGCCTAGATGCTAAGGAGAAGCACGATGCACGTACCTTGTTCACCCTTAGCGTTTCCACACTTGTAGACTTTGGTTGGGTAAAATACAGCTGGCCAGGTAGCCACAGGCATATACTTCACCAATTTTCATTGTTTGTGTGTGCAGTAACTCTCACTTGTTTTGCAGTCATATGAACAAAATAACAGAGATAATTTTGTCATCTTCTGAATGAGTATGTGCCCAATGTTCATGAATTTAATAAATATTCTTACTGCTGTAATTTTTCTTTAGATAATCATCAATGGATAAAATTTAAGTTATATGGTGGAACCATGATTTCAAAGAAATGTACATTAAAGTAAATGTATTTATTACTTGTATTAAAAATAAGTTAACTACGGATTCCTTTGTGTACTTGGAAGCTTAAACTAAGTCAGTATATTTCTAGTAACTGTTTATTTTTGCAATAAATTTGTTAAATGTTTTGTGTTGCAAAAGTGCATATTCAACTATCTCTCTGTATGTGTATCTCTCTCTCTCTCTCTCTCTCTCTCTCTCTCTCTCTCTCTCTCTCTCTCCCCTCTTCACCACTTCTTATTTTATGTTACAAAAGGAGGTAATCAGGTAAACCAGAACATTAAAAATATGAAGACAGTCTGCTACAACTTGCCTAAAAATGTGTCAAAAATCGACGGTCTGCTGAACGCAATACTTGGCTAAACAATTTTTAATTTTGCAAAAACTAATGCAGAATCTTCTTTTAAGTCGGCAATGGAGACAGAAGTAACCTACTAAGAGAACTTAGCAGAAAGTATTTGACGATATATTACATTGAATCCAATACTCTTGAGAAGTAGTTTGCGAAGGTGATATAGATATCAGTTTAAAAAAAAGTAATTTTAATTTCTCTTATAAATAATTATAATAGGCATCATTCGGCCAGACACTTAAACAAATTAATTGTACATTAAAATAAGTAATTTTTTGTTCCTATTAAAAAATTAATGAAAATACAATTCATTTTAATTGTAGCAATAACAGTCAGCAGAAACATAATGGTATTGTAATGTGTTTTTTCCAATCATATTTATGTCACAATAAAATATGTATTCTGAGCAACAATGTTTGAGTTATGTTAGTAGAAGTACAGGGCTGATTTAATTCTGATAGTGGATCCTCTGCTTATTCTTGGTGAACTAGTGATTCTAATCCTCTTTCGTGTTATGAATCATATTTTTTTTGTGATAGCTTTCTCAGACATATTTCCTTTCCTTATTGTTTTACTGTAGATGTACTGAGCAGTCTTGGTCCAGCTGTGTGGCGTACAAGGTTAAAGATTTGAAGATTTGTAAGCCTCGCTCTAGCTGATACAATGAAGGTATGGTTTGTTTTGCAGAGCTGGTCCAGCAGCGAAGATGACAGTGCGGATGGAAACAGTCACACGGCACTTATCCAAGCAGTGGTTGCGGAGCAGCGGATGTTGGTGGCCCACGAGATGGCTGGCTACCGGTACCCTAACGGAAAATATAACATCTCGGCCAGGTATCTGCCATGTTACTATGTTGCTCAGCTCGTTATTAGTGGCTTGTACCATGTCTCCCATTATAAGCTTGTTTAGTGGCGTGTTTCTTTACTGGTGTTGAGACCAAGCGTTTGTTTGAGCCAGTTTCAGCTGCTTTACAAGTGTGTAATTTTTGTCAATACTACTTGCACTTCTACTAACTTAAATGAGGTTCTCTATTGATGCTACAAAGCCTGTATAAACAAAGGACTGGTTGTATCTGGTGTACTACGTAATTGCTTTCATGCAGCATTGTCTCATCAACAACACTTCCTTCTAATGGGTTTCTACTGTGCATTAGCATGAAGACGTGAAGCTATACAGGACTGATTAAATGGCGTCCAATTTTTTTTGGAACATATTGTATCTGCATAACATCTGATTATGCACACTTGTCTTCTTGGCCTTCTTCTACAAATGAAGGAAACAGAAGTACAGTATGCTTCATTATAGGCCAGTTTTTGCAGCAAGTGCGGTACACAGGGAGGAGGAAAGTTGGAAAGCAATACATCAGTAAAGTACAAACAAAACAAAGGACCAATTCTTGTACTGGTATGTGACTTTTGACTGTAGAAAGTTACTATATTCTGACAGCCACTCTTGCACTTTTGAATCTTCTGGATTTATGAGTTCTACATTTCAGATCCCATTTCTTTATGTGCATGCACAAGGTTGATATGACTGGGTCTGTCAGTGATTTCAGAAAAATACCTTTAATATTATTTCACAAGAGCCTTGTCGTTTTTATTTCTTAGCCTATTGGAACTGGTTTCCTGTTTCTTTCAAGCCATGTGTTTTACAGTCTTGATACAGTGATACAATCATTCAAACTTATATTTTGATTTCATGTAATGTGCTTAAATGTAATGTTGTGGACTGTGGAATTAACAATGCTTCTCTGATTTTCCATCCACATTTCATCATGTAAATGCAAAAATACAGTAAGTAGGCCTAGCCTGTAATAAAAATTGGTGTTTTTAAGCAGAAGCTAATGTACTTTAAAATTCAATGCAGGAACTGGATAATAATCTAACTACATCTATGATATGTATTGGTTTAAAAAGACATTTGTTTCTATAATTAGCTAAATATGTTGTTATTGCAAGCACATCATTTTCTGATATATTATGATAATAGTTTTGTCTGAGTAACAGACTATCATAAACGACTACCCTAATAAAAGAATGTGGCACCATAACATGGAGTGAATAGGGACACTGGGGTGAATAGGGACAACATTTCAAATCAAAAGTTCCGGTATGCAGTTTTAAAAACAGAGTTTTTCCTTAAGGTTGGTAGTTAATAGTTTTTCAAAGAGTAATTGTATTGAAATATAATTTGATTTAAGATAAATGTCTAAGCTAGGAATCTATTTGAAATGTTGTCCCAATTCGCCCCAGCGTCTCTATTCACCCCATTTTACAGTGGTACATTTTGATTCATCTCATTATATGATTTTCGGAGAAACCAATGAAACATTTTTTGCCAGTACATTATCTCAGAACTACATCAATACAGTTACTTTGTTTTGGCATTCTGTGGCAGTACCGCAGTGCCAGCTTACAAGTGATATATTTGGGGCACTGTCTGCTTTATGTGGAAGTGTTAACACATGCGACAGTGACTGTCTTTTGTCAGTGTAGTTATCACTTCAGTTAGGAAATGCTACAAGCACTTGTTTTCAGTCTGGTTAGATCTATAGAAGCAGTTTAAATTTACCACTACACAGTGTAGAGTTCACAACTTCCTCCAAGACATGGCTGATTTTACTGTTAGATTGATGCCTGTTACAGCATTCACGTAAACATGTACATAAAATTACAGTTTTTTCTTCGATTAGGGTTTTTAGTTAGCATGTTTTAAAATAAATATTATATGGCACTGAAAAAAAAATTACATTCAACTGGTTATTTATTCCCATATACATCCTTTACAAAAACAGTCGCCCAATGACTACACTTTCACAAACATGAGGAAATGAGATGGCATTGCTAAGTTCTAAAAAAAAAAAAAAAAAGAAACTTTTACACAACTTCCCGCAGCGTCAAACTTTAAATATTTACAAAGACTGGGAATACGTCATCCTCGATGCCACATAGGCCTCCTACATCAACATAAAAAATTGAAAATAAATATCAAGGTATGTTGAGCCCGAAAAATAAAATAGTTGTTTTGACCAGAGAGCTGCAAGTGAAAATAAAAATGGCTCACTGTGCTGCTTGTTGAGGTGACAAACTATGAAGAATTTGTGCCGAGAACTCGGAGAAACCTCAGTATATAGCATTCTCTAGGTTCTCCCCTGTGATACTGATGGGCTGGCAGAATCATGTGTTAAACACTGACACGGCGGAAAGCGTGGGAAGGTGGGGATGATATTGTTTGGGCGCAGGCTAGGTCAGTGGCGTAGTCGGGAACGTAGTAAAAGGGAACAAATTGTATCTTACTTGGCATGAGATCTTATCTGTCTGGGGTCGTGTGGCCGACGGCCCATGTGACGGCGTGCTGGCATAGTGCTGTTCTCTGGAGTGATGATCCGTGGTCGTGATGATGATGCTAGAATCTTGATTAGATGATTGATGTAGTCCGGAGCTGGAACTGACTAGGTAACACACTCGCACCGAAATGATAACACTTGAGTTGAACTGAATCTAATACCAATTTATTTTGTGTATTAAAGGCGGATCGGGATGCTTACGAAAACAATCGGCCTGGCCATCTACTACCCAGCCAGTGGGTGACGCGGCTACATAAAAAAAACAGCTCGCCGGCCGTAAGAATTATTAAATAAAGCCTCTCAGGCGAGGAGTCGAGAGGGGTGGGGTAGGCTCTGGGTCCAAAGCAATAGAAATAGAAACGTTCCGGTACTTAATAACTATTGATATGCTAATGACTGGTGATAAAAAGTTGATGGGACCCGGAGTGTCGTGTACGGACGTTCGTACCCCTTCGCGCCTCGATGTCGACTGCCAACCTTCACTTCCGCTTACACGGGTATCCACACCAACTCCGTGCAACCGGAAGTGAATACCATGTATCCCCATAGTACTAGGGTTACCAGATGCTTCTAATGAAATGTAGGACACACATGGTCCAAAATGTAGGACGTTGCTAGAAAATGTAGGACATCCTAAAATATCACAAAACGAACATTGCATATATGTGTTGGATGAGGCCTATATTCATAACATTACATGTGTCACTTCAATTTTGAGTTTTAAAACTAAGCCCGTACACCCAAAAATATATAAATTAAACATGTAAACAAATATGCAATATCACTCTCGCCACAGATATCTCAACCCAACCATAGACATAATGATACGCGATACTGAAATTGACAACATTGTCAGCAAGACAGACAATCAGTATTGTACATAGAACACTAAATGACTATAATGGTGTTTGTAGCAGGGCGGGGGCCATGTTTGGGACTAATATTGAGCTTTTGCAGCAAAATATAGGAAATGTAGGACATTTACAATTATTCGGAAATTCCTCCCGGTCACCGGACAAAGGTTTAAATTGTAGGACATGTCCGGGAATTTCCGGACGTCTGGTAACCCTACATAGTACTCGAACTATCTAGAACAATTTCAAAGATAAATATACAATAGTTACAATATGAAAATACTGAATACCAGTCTTAGATTTTGGATGACTAGATGTGCGTCTCTGTTCATGTTGTGTGCACGCCTGATAGGTTGCAGCTTAGTGTGATGCATCATACAAATAATAAAAGAAAATACACAATGAAATAATCCTGTAACAAAACAAAAATACAGGAACACAAAATAAAACAATACGACACTGTCACTCTCCCTTCAAAGGTCATTACACATAAACAGTTGGCGCACTGTTGGGTTGGCCGCTATCTCTTTGATGCAGCGCTGGCGCATCACTGTAGGGCAGTAGGGCGCATGGACACAGCGCACAGATTGGCTGCACGTGAGTGTGCTTTGCACGCATCAACACAATACTCTCCTTTCTCTCGAAATCAAATAAAGGCTTTCTCATTCATTGAGAAAGTAAACCGTGTAGATGAAACTTAGACAAGTTGCCCATATAACCTTAAATACCTTTAACAATTTTATGTAAATAATAACACTGAAAGCTAAAACTTACCGAAAACTGATACTACAGATTACTACTAAAATAACAAATCATAAACAAAAATTAAATAAAAGTTACACCTTTGTTCACATAGCTTCTTTTTTAGCAAAGGAACTTCAGTCATATTGGTTCCAGAGATACTCAAGATATATAAATTTGAATTATGTAAATTTATTATGCTTCTGTTGTTTTCATGTCATTATTAAGTAATACGCTCATAGTTGTGTTTGCCTCATATAAAAATGCAGCCTTTAAATGGTTAGATGTATCACAGTATTCAAAAGCAATTGCACGTCCCCAGAGGCCAACTCATAATAAATCAGAATTTTCAGCGTAGGACATTAGAAACCGAAATCACAGTTGAATTGGTTTTACGGTTTTATTTAAGGTGTATATTTTAGATTGTCTTCTTTCTTCCACAGGATGGTCCAGGACAAAATGTGTTCATTTTATAGTTGTGTAAGCCAAACATGTGTTTTCAATTTGTCCTTAAAGTAAATAGTGTAAGTAATACTACCATGAAAATAGCGTTTAGATTTACATTTATTTCAAAATATAGTTGCTACCACCTTGTAAGCAACAAAACTCTGAGTAATGTCTAAACACAATTAAACATAATTTTTTTCAAATTTCATTTAAAGAAATGTGATTTTCAGAGTCTATTTTCAGGTGAACATTACACAATTATATTCACTTTACGGACATATTGAAAACACATTAGGATATATTTTTTATAAGATATCTGTGCACCAAATTAATGCACTCCATCCTGAGTCGTCCTGTGCACATCCTTGTGAAATGTCAAAGATTGAAATGGAAAATCTAGCAAATCATTCAATAGAAAGAAGAAAATAATGCAAAACAACGTAGTCCTTTTCTAGGCTTGTTATTAGTGTACGTTACTCCTTCGATCAGCCATCTCATTTTGTGTAAACAAGTAGAAAAAGACAACTTTGTACAAGGCTTGTATGGTATGAGTGCAATGTTGACAGATGTAATTGATTGTTCATGCTGAAGGTCGCTGTCGGACTTGGTACCCGAACAAGGAGGAGAACCGGTCAGAAACATCATCATCACAACGTGGCGCTCCGGCTCGACGTTCCTAGGAGATGTACTCAACAGTCACCCAGGAAACTTCTACCACTACGAGCCCTTGCTCGACTATGACATCATACAGATACGTGGAGAGCCACTGGCCTCGCAAGCCATATCCACACTCCGTGCTCTTCTGAACTGCAACTACACCTCTCTGAGTACGTAGTATATTTGTGTGTGCTGCCCCTGAAATATGTACCCTACTATATACCGTGTTTACATATACCATTTTCCTTGAGTCAAACATCAATGTTACTATAGTAGAATCTCAATTATCCAGTCACAGATCAGCAGCATGTCAAGTATTATCAGAGATACTCTCTAAGTTACTGATTAAACTTTTTATTAGATTTAAGACAAAAACTGTTTATTATACAAAAAAACTTTGTATGACTGTGTGCTTAATTCCTTTATTGATGTCATAATGTGAACTGAGTAAGTATTTTATTAAATGTTACATTATATGCTTACATATATTAGACTGTACTATCTGAGTTTTGGTTTTATCTGAGGTAGGCTTAGTAAACATTAACTAAGATATTTGAAGTTCTACTGTGTTTCCCATATCAATAAAAAGTACAGTTTTGAAAAACAGTCTCCATGTTAAGTACTGAAGTAAAAGTTCTAAATATTCAGGTCACGTCCACACAGTTGCATATTCATTAATATTTACACATAAAATGAAATTCTTAGAAACTGAATAGTTCACATCAAGGCCCTTGGGGATGGATGGCACAGGGGCATGTCCAAACCCCCTCCCACTCAAAAATAATTTAAGAATAATGGAAAATAATTTTACCAATGAAACAAGACTTTTCCATTTTGCCACTCTTTGATGTAGACATTAATTAAAATTTTTATATGTAATAGCCCAGATGAAAAAAAAAGTTATAGTATCTGAAATTGGCCAGATAAGAGTTAATGTATGTTTCTCTATCCCTGGTGTCGTATCTGGCCAATTTCAGATCTAGCCAGATATACTTTCTTCATATAGGAGTGACCTAATTCTATGTACTCCAGGAAGCTTGTAAATGTTATTTACACATGGTTTGTAGAAAAAAAAAAATTTTTTTTTTTCTTCCACCAGGAAATGTGATCTGAAAATTTTCAATGTGTGCACCTCCACATCCTTCCCCTTAAATAATTTTTAGCTATCCTATGTTCATGCCATATCAATTAAGTTACAACCATGCTAGAAGAGAACCAAATTGAAGAATTAGTTCTGTTTCATTGTATCATGCCTTTGTTAAAAGCTATTCTCAGTAAAGGGAGCACTTTTTAGTTCTTCTTCTTTAGGCCTTTTATCTCATGTACATATACCCTTCTGCCACTTATTTAAACATTTTTCCTTGTGTCTGACAAACCTGAAGACTCTCAAAAATTAGTGTTTGAATCAACTGTAAATTTTTTTTGTTAAATGTATGTTAAGAGGCATTAAATAGTTTTATTTTGCTATTTATTGCCAATCACATAGTTAGTGTATTTCATTAATTTAGTTTGATTTGCTTCATTAAGATAATTTGTGACTGGTTAGTACAGAGATGTATTGCAAAAGAGTCACAGTTAGCTGGTTTAGTATACAACGCAAGCCTCCAACTAACAAATGAACAACTTTCAGTACTTTTTTCAATATATAGGCAGTAAACCGGTTACACTGTCCAGATCTGGCCAGACATAATTTTTTTTTTTAAATTCTGCTGCTTGCTGTGCAGATCACTACCTGGACTACGGCAAGGACCACGTGTGGTTGTTCACACACAACACGCGTCTGTGGGAACAATGCCAGAGGCACCCACACATCTGCTGGCTGCCCGAGTTCCTCACTCCCTTCTGCCGGCTGTTCCCCTTCCAGAGCATGAAGGTGGTACGACTGCGCCTCCGGCTAGTCGAGGAGCTGCTCGCCGATCCCAGGTAGGCAGCACCACGTCTCGGCTCACTTCCGTTGTTTACTGCTAAGCCACCCAATGCGATCCAAGGCAGGTAACTTGATTGCTGGTTGGTTGACCAAATACCAAAAGGCCACCAATCCAAAGCAGAAAGGAGGGTACTCAAAAGGAAGCTGTGGCACAAGTTCCGCTGCAAGTGTGTTCGTACAAACGTTTGTAGAAAAGAAACTGGGCCTCATTAGTTTCCTTGTTTTCTCTCCTGGTAAAATAAATTGTATCATGAAGTGTTGTGAATACATATTTAAAAATAAAAAAAGTATTACGTTGTATGTAACAAAATTAATGAGTTTTTGATATCTGGGCTAGGTGCAGATTAATCTCAACACAAATAAGGAACACACAAAATAAATGTATTATTTTTTTTAGGATAATCAGTATTTATTTCCAGCAAAACATTGTCTGGATAACATTACACAAATATTATAGACAATGCCAAGATATTTCAGATGTGTTCCTGAAATAACCAAAACACATAGAAATAAGAACAACATCAACAACAATAGCATTTTTACCAACTAAATTAGTTAAAATTTACAAAGTTTAAAACATTATAATATAATATTTTAAGAAATTAAAAATTATTTTCGAATTTCATTACATATGTTATTTAAACTTTATTGAAGGATTGTCCAGAAGTAACAAAATGTAGAAAATTTTACTAATCTCAAAATTATATTAAATCTTTTGATGGTTGTCAAAGAGTAGCAAAACCCAAAAGAGTTAAAATTGATAATCTTAATTTCTTCACAAAATCTGCATGCTGATCAAACGATAAAAGAGGAACATTCTGCTTTCCTATTTTCCTATTAATAGCACCTCACCACGAGGCATCGGAAGCTACCATCAAGGTGGCCGGAAGGATAATAATCAGCCGAGTACTTGGACCACACTATAAGTAAATGATCAAAAATATTATTAGCAAATGGGAACAAATTACTTATTTATCCAGGTGGTTACAGCGTAAATGATAACAATACACTTACCAAACACAGTAGAAAAGACTGTTGCAGACAACATAATACGGTAATAATAAAAGAAGTTAGACAGCAAATTGCAGTTGGTTCACATATTGAGGTGAGTAAATAAAAGGAAAGAAACTGAATGAGGGAAAATAATTGTGACAAATTAATATTTGGAAAAACGTTCCTACTGATGTGATAAACTAAACCATTATTATCTACGTGTGCCATTGCAGGGAACTGTTACAGTGTTTCTGGAAAAAAAAACCCACAATAAGACTAAAAAAAAATATAAGCCATATAAGCTGTCGTTAACAAACATGTAATGTATATACAATATATAATATTTTAATTGATTAATATTAGTGTAATTGTTCTATTTTGCAGAGTGCTAGAAACGTTCCATTAAACGACTTAACATGAACAAGCAATATATTTAGTCTCAAAAAAAAATTAAAAATATTAAGTTTATAAATATAAAATGGTGCTGCGATTTAGACTAACAAATTTGTTGGAGACTTTATTACAAATAATTCAATATGCAGAGCAGTAAGGTATAAAAATTGAAAGACATAAACAGTTAAGAAGACACTTAAATTTCTTTAAATCAAAAATGATAAACATCACAATTTTAGGATTAAAAATAGTGTAATAAAAAGAAAGACAGCAGGGATTGGCCTGAAAAAAATATAAATTCGCAGAAAAAGCAAATTTGGAGGACAAATAAAAGATGTGTGAAAATACGGCACGTCACTAGCAGAGATGCTTCTCTTCCTGTCATTCATAAATTTATATGTTGAAAAGTTATGCTTCTGTTATTTATAATTCTCTAAACTATAAGTTTATTCAATGTAACTCTTAAATTGGCTTTTATGTTTTATATATTTTTAGCATCCTTAAAAAGGTTTCCATGCAATCCACTGATTGCTCATTCGAGAAAAGTAGTACCTGTTAGAAATGATAAAATGTATAGTTTAAACAGTTCACTTTAGTGTTTACGTTTGCCGTTTGTTAAAGAAATCTGAATCTGGTTAAAATATTACAACAACAGCAGTGAAACAGTGGTTGTGACAAGATAATAGAAGGAAGAGAAGAGTGATGACTGATCTTTATGTTGCTTCTATAAAAAATTTCTCTCCCTTTACAAATTTCTGTCTGCGAGTCATTAATTCCAAGTTTTAAGGATGCCATCTGTCTGTGGCAGGGGACACAGCAGTTCAAATTCCCAAGGGAGCAGGGGGGCAAACATAACTGCTGTTCTAATTTTCATCTTTAGGGTGTGCATCAGTAACCATCTTGGATAATAGATAGATTGGCATTCTTAAAGTGACTGTTAGTTAAGTTATATACTACAATAAAGAACATGGAACATTATTGTATGTGGACAAGTAGAGTGCTTAAGGTTTTCTTTGATACTGCTTCAAGAATTGAGGGGGTTTGCCATATATATCCTTGCCCTCCTCCCCATGTTGTTTAGCCTCTAGTCTGTGGCATTTTGCCTGTCCAAGACGGAGAGAAGCCAGAGTAGTAAGGGTGATCTAGACACACATACAGGATATATCACCACCTCTATACACAATACTGAGCTGGTGTACTGTCTGTCTCCTATTGGCTGGCCTCTTGTGACTTTCAGTGGCAACCATATAATTTTATTGCACACAGTAATAATAGAACTGTGTCTGTCTGGTGTTCTAGATATCTTACAACAGTTCTGATTCATAATGATGATAAAAATGCCAGTTTTGGCATTTTCAGCCTTACAAATGGAACATAAAAGACGTAGATAAAAAAAAGAACCTACCAGTCCAACACGAAAACATTCATAAGTGGTAGTCGTACACAGGCAGAACTCACAATTGGTGCACTGTTGTTAAATTACTTATATACGACTCAAGTCCTACACGCCGTCCAGCAGTAATGACAGACAAGCACCCTGAAGCCATTTAAGCTACATTTTTTTTTACTTTGACAATTAGATAGGCTTCATTTTAGCTGTAGACCTAAATTTAACATTAATTTTGGCAAAATATGTATTATTAATTAATATGATATCTATATTATATATCCTTCATATTCCTGCTGTGGGCCTACATAGCTTGCTGGCTACATACCGTAAATAAGAACATTAATAAGTCAGTACGCTGATGATGGTGAGGGGCATTGTCAACTGAAGGCTGAGTGTCGTACATCAACATCAATGTTACAGGTTGAAAGTACGAGTGCTGCTGCTAGTGAGAGATCCACGAGGCACATTGCAATCTAGGAAGCACAGGGACTGGTGTCCGGGCAACCCAGACTGCATGGAGCCAGCCAGTCTGTGTGCGGACCTGGTTGCAGACTATGTAGCAGCCTTGCAGCTGAGCACCAAGTACCCTGGCAGGTTCAAGTACGTGTCCACAGCCACCCTACACTCTTCTTTTCTCTTTACCCATACTGCACTACTGTACTGGTTATAACAGTTTACAAGCCAGTCACGTAGAAGTATAGCCGGTAAGTGGACATAGACCCTGCCTATTTACACGCAGCACCAGAGCCTAAATGAGATATCTGTGTTGAAATTATTAATTTTTAATGAATCACTTTTAAAATAATGCTCACAAAGTGTTCTGCATATGACACATTAGTATTGTGACACAAATTATGAAAAAACACTTATAGTACTGTGATGGTACTTGCCTCCCCAGTCACCTCAAAAAAAATACGCTGTTCAGTTTTCGTCTTATCTTACCACGGCATCACGTGCGGTAGAGCGAGATCTCTCATTTCTCAGGGTTCAGTGGTGGGTCCGAAAGCGTGCAAGTGTTCACTTAAATAAAAGAGTAATTTTTTATTATTTAAAAGAATGGCATTTTATAATGCA
>PNEQ01022831.1:0-14532 GCA_003012365.1 Medauroidea extradentata
GCAGGCAAAGCTGATAACTGTACACGTCTAACAAGCGAGCAATTTACCTTCGTCTTCGGCCATCCAGACGTTGAAGGAAGGTATAACACCACTTAGTATAAATAACGGATAAAACAAAAAACTAAACTAATTTTATATAGCTCTTTTTTTGAACGTGAAAACTCGCACAAATACGTACTTTCCGTACTCTCAGAGGAACTGGGCGACTGACTTGGTTCCCTCTGCTCCGCTGTCCCGAATGCACACAGAAATACCCGAAGGCAGAAGGGGTGGCGGGCCCGAAGTGCTGGAGAATGCTCCGCAAAGGAGGGGCGGGTGGCAGGGGAGGCAGCGAGGAGGCATGGAGGAAGGCTGTGGCACAGAGCAGGTATGAAGAGAAAAAGGCCAACGCCTGGAAACAGAACGGGAACGCACCATCGCTACAGATACGATATTAGTTTAAATAACGTTGATATACATTTAACAATACCATAATTTACTAGACGACTCACAATTATTTGCTCTACATCGAAGTAGGGAACCAATGGTTCCCTTGGTTCCATGGAATATTCGCCACTGCTATAACCTCATTTCTCAATACAGTATATCTACGTTTACACCAGGTTCTCTTGTTTCTACTGCCTTTGAGACGATAATTTTTTTAAAACTTAAACAAGTGCCAATATCAAAATTCTGCTTGGCAGTTTTGTTTAAAATAGTTTTTGCAGTGATAGTTTTTTTTTTAAACAAGAAATTATATGTTTTTGACTAAAAAGTCAACTAACCAGAATTTTGTTAATTGCATAATTAGCTAAAACCTATCTTGAAAAAATCAGCCAACATAGAGAAGACAATTTGAAACCAATCTACCAGACAGATTTTTTTATATCTGCTCTTGTTTAGGCATAAAAAATTAATAACTTCGCCTTAACAGCTGATTGTACTCAAGCATATTGTTACATGGCTAAACAGTCATCTTGATCTCATTATAAGCTGCTAATACTACAACTGCATTTATCTCTATCCGTTCAACACTTGGTAGCTGAACTTGCATCTAGGTACACAGTGCTGCACGGACAGTGCTAAAACTAAGATGGAGAAAGTAGACGTGTTCTTGTAGTAGGTATAATATTTCCGCTAGTTAGCAGCAACTGATATTTTGAACGAGCAGTGAAGTAGCAAAAAGAACAGCTGCTGTCAGTGGGAAGAAATGAAGGTTTAATAGCAGAAAACAAGCATGTTTATTGAGGTGGCTGTAAAAGTATTCAAACAACCGTAAAACTTTGGTGGTAGCTGAAGTGGGATGGACTTATCAAATTTTTGTGATAAACTTTGCTACTATTTACGTATTTCAGAATACAAAATTATGTGCCAACTGTCTTGACTATCTTAGGAAAATAACTCTAACATATGCACCTGAAATCTACGGTTCTGACGTCTCCCAGATATATATTTGCACTGAAACATTGTATATTTTTTTATTCTGAACGATAAATGTCATACATTAATTAATGAACTATTACTGCTTTACTTGTGTAGTTTTTGCAATCAAACTCCAGCTATTCTGGATTACTTTTGAACCAACTACCAAGGCGAGAGGCACCTAATACTCAACTACTCACCATCGGCCCAGCTCCCGCCATAATGCTCCTAAGAGCCAAACCCACCAAATGGCAAGAAACATCTGTCATGACCTACGCTCGGGGCAATCACAACAGGAAAGCAATAGATCAGTGAGAAAACGACACATACTTTTTTGGAGTTAAAGCAGTAGCCTATATTCAATAATAATTTACATCAATTCCTCTCTCTGCAAAATTCAATTAATTTTCAGAGGCACAAATCCAAACATAGACGTTTCACTAAATGTCAATTTTACAGGCTTGACCTAAGAGCCTACAACATACCAAAAAGGCCGTCAAACACACAATAATCTTCTCGGCTTCCTGTCATAGTATACACAAATAATACATTATATAACTTGCCCATGCAAGTGCAAAACCCTTACACGCTGTAATCTTTTTTGCATCAAAGTCGAACACTACCCTAACATATAGCACTAATCCACAAGAGTTAGACACATTACTCTCCTATGTAGACGACTCAAAGTCTTTCAGATTCATCACCCTCTGTTCCAAATTGCCCGAAATGCATACACCTCACCTCCCCAATCACAAACCAGCTCTGTGCACCCAATTTTGGTTTCCGACCGACTTGGACAAAGTTTTAGTAGTCTTCGACGATGTCGCAATCGGCATTTTCCACATGACTCGGAAGTTTCACGAGTCGCTATTCCCCGACTTCTTCGAAACCATGTATTCCGACAGGGATCCTCATCCAAAGAGCCACTCTCCCTACGCACGGAAAAGGCAACTCATCAGATTCTCGGCAACCACTAGTCGCCAGCCACATACCTCGACTGCGAATGGGCCTTCCAAACCTCTTGTTAAGCCCAAGAGCAATCGGGCGATCACCCCTTCAGAAAGGACGAAGAATCTTCCTTAGTCAAATACCATTGGCACCGCGACTTCATCGGATCACCACACACAGATAGTCCACCTTATCAGTTACCTCCTCATTCCACTCGCCTCGCCGGAATGAGCCCCGCTTGCCCCTCCTCCTACCAGGAAAAAACTACCCCCCCCCCTATTTACCCCTTCTCCCAGCCAAGACCCCCGAGACTCTCCTCCCATCAAGGCCGCCCATCCATGGCCGTTAGAGGGGTAGACCCGACTGAAGTATCAACTCAAGATGTCCCAAGATAACTACCCAACACGCCCCCGTTTGACCAGAACGGTGAACATACTGTGACGTACTCTGGCTAGTAGCACTTACTTGGCCTCTAAATGATATAGTAACTTCAATTTAATTTTTTGTTCTTAATTACATTTTTTTGGGGTTTAAAACAATTTAAGTAGGCCAACTTAACGAGGTATAAAGATGTATACGGCGGGATCCATCATATTAACTGGGGATGCTAGTAGAGAAATTAACATTAAATGTCTATTCAAAATTAAAAATTTAACTGTTAAAGCAAGAGACAAGTATTAAATTTTACGTGTCAATTGTTTCGGATTTATATCGTGTTTGGATTCAGTTTAAAGCTAATTTAATTTCAAGCAACTTCTCTAAGTAACTTTTTCTTGTATTTTGCCTTGTTTAGTTTTTTAAAATCTCAAGTAGCCTCTTAGCTTGCTTCTTCTGGATTGGGGTTTATTTGGCAGGCTGGTCATAGTTCACTTGGTTGGAGGCATGTGCAGGGACGTGCTGGAATGCAGGGAGTTCTGCAGGGCCTTTCTCGATCGACGTGGGTGCTAGTGCCGTCTGCAACAGAACTCGAAAAAGGTGGTGATCCGCGACAGATAGATGACGCTGCACATCCCCAATTAATAAACTTAATGAAATTTTTGCTGGTATGATGGAATAAAACGCTTTGTAAATTTACTAGTAACAATGTTACATAGTTTGCTTCCTTAGTAAACGTCAATTAACCAGCTTTTTAGGCAAGTTGGATCCTGATGTATCCTTCCGCTGCTTGGCCGAGTAAGTCAGAGTGTTCGCCTGGGAGGAGGTAGTCGTGATATGTCGGAGCTTGGACTCAGTCGCGGATAGATGGCAGGCTAAGTTTTTTTTTTAGTCGCGGCATAATGGCGAAAGAAAGAGGAAGTGTTAGATGTGGTAGAGGGGCTGTGAAGCCTAGAGGACAGATTCGTTAGCAGCGATTCTTTTTTTGCCTCTCTTTTTGGCATGCAGCCTTTTCTTTTATAGTGATGTAGTAACCAGAAGTAGTGATTAATAACAGCAGTCAGTTACTAAGGTAGACAAAGTGCCGGGCCAAGTACCACTACTTAGGGCAGGCAGTAAGGCGTAATACGTAGATAAAAAAGAAAATCCACCTCAACTAACTCTGGGTGAGCACTTACTATGTGAATTGCTTTTGTATGGTAAATTTCGTCAAAAGAGGTTGCCTTTGTACGGTAAATTTCATCAGAAGAGGTTAAATAAAAAAGAGAAAAAAAAAATGCAGATATTATGATTTTTTTAATTTATTTATTCATCTGTGGCTGATTCACCTCACTGCTATCCAGGAATCAGTATAATAGGCACCGCCTCTACATCAGTGTGTTTGTTTTCGTCTCTGTTCTGCCGCATAACTACTTGCAATAGCAAAAGGAACAGAGCTACAGCCCCGCCTGAACACAACAACACAAACAACTCCAACCAGCAGTAACAGACGAGGAGGAAACCCCTTACAACACCAAGATTGAAGCGCAACTGACAGGGAAAAGCAAAACAAACCTCGGCCGACAGACGTCCTCAAAAAGGGAAACCAAACCTAAATAAAATCAGACCAAAATCTAGCAAACTATAAAAAGAAAGCCCAAAAACAAACACAACCAACCAAACCAACCATCAAGGACTCAAACCTGATCAGCCATCCAGCTCAATCCCCCTGCCCTAAAATCCTCCTACGGGGACACCAAGGAAACAGTTTCATAACACTTTCGTCCAAACAAGCATAACAATCTATGACCCTTCTATGTGCCTTAACCCCTTACACAAACAAGTTAAATCCCTGCTATACCAATATCAGGTACTCTGTCAACTTTCCATATACTTTCCTCTAATATTATAGTACATGCTAAATCAGCACTAGCCATATCATATGATCTTAACATAATACATAAACCCAATATCAAAACATATACAGTACAACCCCTATTTTACGAGGCCTCACGGTGCCCGAGAATGACCTCGTAAAATCGTATCCGAGCAATTTTGACCCTCCAAAACCCCAAAAATTGCATCGAAATAGCAGTTTTCTTGTTAGTCAGCTGTATCATCTTTTATCATAAAAATAACACATTTATAAAATGAAATACGTAGTATGTATTTGTTTTGATGAATATACGGCTTCCGAAACACGTACACGCTATATGGGATGTGCGAACACCCCTTCCCCCCACCCCTCAAAAGTAAGTACCGCCGCGAGTCGCCTTGATGAGTATTTTTGCGGAAGCTTCTTAGGGGAAGATCAGACATGTACTAATGAAATATTTGAGTAAAACCTTGTTAATTCGAAATGCTATATACTAAATCGAAGCCATCATTCGGTCCCGAATGTAAGGATAGAATTTTGCATGCTTTGAAGTTTGGTTCATTCGAAATTCCCCGAGTTATGTAATTCGAAGCATATATGTACTTAAAATATACACAAAGTTACGCTTATTATTCGTCAATATGTTGAGAAAACTGCCCCATAAAATTTCAGAATCATAAATATTGCAAGTAACGTGTGCATCGCGTCAACTGTTGGCTACGGGTCAGTGGAGATATGGCAACAGTGTGCTTGCCAAGTGGTCTGTTAGCGCTGATGATGCAACTCAGCACGGCATGGAGTTACTCCTTATCTCCCCCCTTCCTCCCACTACTCTTTTAACACTTGGTAGTATATGACAAAGGACGCTGTGCACTGTGCGATCGATAAACAATATAAGCTGTGCGGAAATTTCTCCACAGACCTTGAAATGACATTTGCCGGCACGTCATTGTTAAAGATAGAGAATGGCAGGACGGTATTAAGGGGGAGGGTAGAGAACACACAGTTGTTTGTTTACAGTTGCAGGCTGTTGGCGGCATCTGAACTCAGCTTTTTCCTCCTTTTATCGCTCTCCGTCTTCAGAATCAGTAGGGGGGAAAGGGGTGGCGGAATGACGGGATGAGTCATGTGGTAGGTTATCTGGTATTATCGCCTGGTGTGTTGCCAGGGGTTGCCACTGCGCATTTGCTGACCACTTTTGTATGTTGTGTGTGTGTGTTAAAATGAAGCCCTCTCTTTAGTATGCTCGCGCATAGCGATTCAATTCGAAGTCCAAATTTTTTGTTCCGAGCACTTTCAATTAAGGAGGTTTTACTGTAACTTATGTTAATAAAGATGGTAACATATGTTAATTAAGATAGTAACGATATTTGCAGACGAAGAAAAATGTACATTGCAAGGCCGTGCTTATTTATGTACGCATAAATATTTATACTTTACACAGTGTGTGTATTACACTACAATGATATGAGAAGAGCTGTATCAGGGTTTCAAATTAATATAGCATACTTTCGCGTAAATAATTACTTCGTCCCTCCAGACACAACTCTATAACAACTTTTTACACATGCACCATGTTACGTCGCTCGCCAGGTCAAAAGTGTTGTAGTACACGGGCGGTGGCAGAGAATGTGTGTAGTGTGGGTGCGTGCATGTCTGTAGGCAAGCTGCCGGCCAGAGTGGGTGGCTGGTATCAATCGTGCGTACTGCGCAGTGCGCAACACACTTTCGAGGAGGGAGGGGAGAAAGTCTGCCAGCCACCCCTCCTACACCGGTCGCTTAGTCATGTGAAAAGAGGTGCCTGGGACGCTGGGAGGCGGAGTAGAGTTAGTTATCACAGACAGCACGGAACGGTAGGAGGCAGTTGCTGCTACACCACATTTTCTTACGTCGCGTCATACAGCCCGTGCCTGTCGCCAGTACAGTGAACCCTCGATAACTCGGACTAAAAGGGGGGAGAAGCTGTCCGTGTTATCGAGGGGCATCCGGGGAGGAGGGGTAATCAGTCATTAATCACAAGAAACGTGAGGAAATCAGTACGCTATCATTTCTACAAGCAAAAGAGGCAGCAATATATACTGCTGTGTACATATCAATTTACAGTAGGAGGAAGTGGGGAAATTATCACTGTATCGTGGAGAACTATAAAAGAAAGAATGTCAAACAACCTAGGCCGGCAGATTCTTTTTTATTTTTTATGCTACTTCTGGCTGATCTTTTTTTATTTGTGCTAGAAGCTGGCACCAAGGCACCCTTTGACCACATAAAAGTTCTCACCCCCTTCTCTCGTCTGGCTGACGACAGTCTATGCGCGTGCGTGTGAGTGAGAGATAATTGTTGGAGATAAGCTAGGGAGGTAGAGCGCGAGCGGAAGTCGTCAAGGTCAACCGGTACAGTCTCAACAGTAACACAAACACTGCACGTGACCACACGCAACTCCCGAGATGTTTACGTTAAAAATTGCTCAACATCAGCATGTCACAGTGTCTGCAGACAGCTGCTTGTTTCCTACGAGAAATTGTTTTTTTTTTCCAGGACCTCTTTGTTAGAATACGAGGCCAGGAGCAACGTAAGTCTCAGTCTACCTTTCATCCCTTTTTTTTTTTGTTTAGTTGAAGTCTATGGCCGTGGTTGAAGTGATAATGTGCGCTTGTAGGCCTTCCTTCATACTAGCTGCGTCGTCATAGATCAGTGACGTGTTTACACACTCTTTACACTTAAAATAAATTTCACAGATACCATTGACATTAACGGGAACTCAATAAGAGACCATTCATTTTAATCATTTAACTTTTTCAAAAGCGAGGCCCTCTAGAATGTGCAGCCCAGGGCAAATGCCCCTTTCTGCTCCCCCCTCCCCTTTTTTATAATTTATTAAACCCTGTTTTTTTATATCGTGCCGGCCTCTAGCGTAGTGGATTAGGCGCCAGTTTACGTTGCGAGAGGCCCTGGGTTCGAATCCTTGCTCGGGCATGGATGTTGTGTTGTTCTTTCACCTCACTTCACCCTCATCGGCTTGTAAGACATCGTTAAAGGGCCGTAAAACACTCTCACCACCTTGCCTACATTGCAATGCAAACCAATGGCTTTAAATTTTTTTATTAATGTCCAGAACAAATTGTTTTGCAATCTTGAATTTATCGTACATACCAGAACAAAATAAATTTCCCTTTAGGTGCCATTGTGACCTGTACTAACAGTCCAATTCACCAGCATCATACTGAAATGTTTATTTATGACGCACGTAGGTGTGTGTCTCGCGCGGTGAAGAGGGAGGAAAGATAAAGGGAGGTCGGCCTGCTGAGTCGCATCTTTACTCGCGCGTCTCGCTAGCAACATTTAACCGCACGTAACTTGCCAGATATTTTACGGCGGGATTATTAAAGTCTACGTAGTGATGAGCAACTGCTTTTAAAGCTTAATACTATTTTTAAATAAAACATAATGGATTTAAATTAGGCAGATATAATTTTCTTATGATTTTCACCAAAAAATAATGTAATTAAAATTATTATTTTTTTTTTTTTTGGAAATTATGTCCGAGTTATCCGAAGTCCGGAACATCGAGGTCCGAGTTATCGAGGATTCACTGTACTTATGGCTCAAGATAGCAGTGTAATAGACATATGATATCTTTATGCTATACAATGAAATATATATTTTTTAAATTTCATATAAATGGGTACACGCCGAAATCAAAGAGCAGTAATATCGCAAAACGTATCCAAAAGCCGAAACACCATTTGCACACAATACCCAAACAAACAATGACCCGCGACCGTCAGCATCCGAACCGGATGTTCATGTGGCGTTGCCAACTCGCTGGCTTGCGACGTTGCCAGCTCGCTGTCTGGTATTGTAACTAGCCATTTGCACAGTCTGGAACTTATTATAATGCGCGTTTGCATTCATAAACAACAAATTGCATTCCGTAATCGGGGAAAAGGGTTTTTCTTGGACTTTGGGTGGTATTATAGCGGCGGTTAATACGGAATAGGGAGGGAGGGAGGTTGTGCTCCTGTCTTTGTTCTACACTCGTCGCGCTGGCGCTCGTTTCAAAGTTACACTACTGCCACAGTTTTTGACAGATTTTCGCAATTTTTTTTTTGTTTTTCATTTTGCAACATTCCTGTTACAAACAACAACACTACAAATTATGTTATTATCATTGTGGACCCTGAAACGTATTTTATAAGTGAGTTTTATTGCGATTTCACCCATTTTTTTTGGAGATTTTTAAATTGTTTTTTCAATAAATCTTATAATTTTTGATGGTTCCTCAAAATGGCCTCGTAAATTGATGCCTCGTAAAATCCAGTACTCGTAAAATCGGGACTCTACTGTACTCTTAAAACTTCTTTACACACTTTATACAAATATTAACCCTTTAAAAAACCTGTATTACTATATTAACCTTAAACAATATTCCTTAAACATTAGGGATCCCTTGTTTACACAAAAAAAATCAGAGTCTTACATATAACAATATACAACATCACAAATGCTGGCCAGCAACAAATACATTATAAGACTAACACAAACACGTTAAAAGGCAAGGCTTAGGTTCTTTCCAGAAATCGTTTAAGATGGGAGACGTGTGCCTTTCTCACATAGAAAGGATCACTCTTCTTTAACAGGCTCCACATGGAGGCACCAAGTCTCTTCCCCAACACATATGGACCCTCAAAATGTGGAGATAGCTTGGCAGAGATCTTATGAGCCAGATCCGAAAGACGAAAGCTTCGACAAAGCACACGGTCCCCCGACTTCAACGGATTATCAATCCTCCCTTTGTTATAACTTACAGCCCCTTCCCTCTGGGCTTCCTCCAAACGGTCTCTTACCCGGCGCAATACCACCTTCCTTTGCCCCTCCGAAAGCATTGAGTCTATGGGCGGCATACCCCAAACGTTCAACAGGGGGTGGGTCAACCTCCTTCCCCAAAACACAAAAGCAGGATTTTCCCCGGTCGCCTCGTGCAAAGCATCATTCACGCCCAAGTTAATCCAAGGCAACTGAACATCCCACTCACAATGGACAGGATCACTGAAAATCCCTAGACACACTTTCAGATTACGGTTTACCCTTTCTACCTGATTTCCTGGAGGGTGGTGAGGGCTACTGAAAGAATGTTTTATGCCCCAAGCCAAACACATTTGCCGGGACTCCGTTCCAGTAAAACAGGCCGCATTTTCACTAACCATCTCAGGGGGTGCACCAAAAAACTTCCATATACTATTTTCTAGAGTTGAGCCGAGAGTCACAACTTTCATATTTTTTATTGGCAGAAGGAAAACAAATTTAGAGAAAATAACTAACACGACCAGGATAGCGACATTGCCCTTTTATGATCGTACCAATGGACCAAATATGTCGATATGTACTTTAGCCCATGGGGCCTTCGGTACCTCTGCAGCATACTGACCTACTTTAGTGTTTCTAGGAGCTTTAAATCTTTGACACTCTTCACAAGTATCCACAAATCCCTTAATCATCCCATTCATTCCTTCCCAATAGAAGTCTCTTTTTATTTTATCCTTTTTTTTAACACACCCCAGTGCTCTTCTCCAGGTTGGTCACGATAATAATGCAAAATCATTTGCTTTACTGCTTTAGGGGCCACTATCCTCTTCCGTGCCACGCCTGACAGCTGGTAATACAATATATTTCTCTCTCTTATAATCTGTCACCAACCAACCCAGATTCTATATCAGCACACCTTTTCTTACACTCCTCATCAAATTTTTGATGATCCACGATGGCCTCAAATGATTTAGGGCACGATAGCAATGACCCTATCAATCCCACTTCCTCTTCTTTCACCGGCTCAAAATGATCCTCGTCAAACATTCTGGACAAGGCGTCTGCAACCGGATTGGCCTTGCCACTAACATACTGAATTTTGAACCTTAATTGATTCAGACGCAACACCCATCACCCCAACATTCCCAGCTGGTGGGGATGCCCCAAAATCCAAGACAACGCTTGATTATCTGCATACAATTTAAATTTGGTTCCGTCCAAAAAGCTCTGAAAGTGCTCCATACCAAATGAACAGGCCAGACATTCCTTTTCGTAAGCACTCAGCTTTTGCTCTGAGTCACTTAACGTTTTGCTGGCGTAAGCTATAGGTTGACCATTTCCCTTACTTTCGTCTTCTTGACTCAAAACCACTCCTAGTGCCTTCGATGACGCATCCACGTATAAACGGAACTGTTTTTCAAAATCAGGAACTTTAACACCGGTTCTTTACACAAAACGCGTTTCAAAGTTTTGAATGCCCTATCCTGTTCCCCACCTTATTCAAACGTAACTCCCTTTCTTTTCAATTATTTCAAGGGTTCAGACAATTCTGACAAATTTGGGATAAAACGTGCATAATACCCTACCATACCTAGGGATTTTTGAACCCCATTTAATTTTTTTGGATGAGGGAAGTCTACAATAGGCTTAATTTTTTCAGCACTGTCAACTTGCCCCCTTCAAGGATGTATCCCAAAAATTTTACAGATTATTTTTCCATGGCTACTTTCTTAGGATTTATTGTCAAACCAAACATGGGTCTAGTGATCCTCCCACGTTTCACTTTATATGATTACATTGTCAATATAATGGAAGACAAATTCATACTTGTAGTCCGATAACACGCTATCTAACACTCTGCTCAGAGCTTGAGTCCCGAAATTAGATCCCATGGGAATTCTGGTGAATTCAAATTGCCCTCAGGGCGTGCTAAAAGCCGTGTACTTTTGACAATCGGGATGCAGTCTCGCCTGATAAAAACTACTGTTCAAGTCCAAAGTGGTGAAATATTTCGCCTTATCAAAATGTAGCAAGGCACCTTCCACAGTGGGCAACAGAAACAGATCTAACGGCACAAGTTAATTTATTTGGGATGATTAATGACTAGCCGAAAATCACGTCCCCTAGGTTTACTATTCATAAAGCCTGGTGACGAAAATTCGGATGTTGAGGGAACTACCACTCCCGCCTTTTAACAATTTATTGATCTTCTCTCTATAAAAACGTAATTTAACCGGAGAGCACTGAAAAGGTTTACTTCTAAAAGGCGTGGTATTAGTTAAATAAAACTTATATGGAACCACATTCCACTTACCTATTTTATCCGTCACTACATCAGCAAATTCATTTAAGATATTTTCAACATCCTTTCTCCCTGCTGATCCGCAACCCCATAACTCGTATCCCCATCACCAATATTAATTTTGCTTGAACTTAATCATTAACGCCAAAAGCCATACCACGCTTCCCAAAATCTACCTTAGCTTGCACATAACCTAAGAAGTCTAGGCCCAAAACTATGTTCACTATCAACCCTTTATTACTATAAACTCAAAATTCCAAGAAAAAATGGCGATTTTACAAAGCAGTCGAACGATTCCTTCACCTTTTACACGTTCGACACTTGCTAACATTAATTCCAAAAGATTTTCTACACACAAACTACGTCGCACGCAATCATTTTGGCGACTCAAATGCTCCCAGAACTGCCAACTTATGAGACTCTGCGATGCGCCCAAGTCCACCAAAGCTAACTCTGTTTCTCCATACCATTCTACTGGTATTAAATTAGCATTCTTCACTCTATTCAATGTGCGTTTTGATTGAAACACCGGGGCTACAAGTTCGCGCTCACATCGCGCCCACCTACGTTTCCCGGACCATTTTTTCCCATGTCTCCCGCTTGTTTACTCCGAAAACATTTCCTCTCTGCCGTATTTAGTAAAGGCTGCTTACACTCGGAAACCCAATGTCCCCATCGGCCTTATTCCCATCACTAGTACTAGCAACTTTGTTTATGGGCCCCTTTTCCCCTGGCCTCGTGTTTTCACTAGCAATTATAAGTTTTTGTTTTTTACGCCATGATCATTTGGATACGTCCACTTTATATTCCGTTGAGAATTCATTCCTGTAATTGGCTCGCTGTTGTTCGCGACCCTGAAACTTAATTGCCAAGTTTCTCAATTCTGCGATAGTTTCGGGAAAAACACACATGCTGCATTCACGTAGTGTATTTGGTGAAATGTTACTCATAATCATTTCCACCCAATCCTTTTTTCTTCCTTACTTTCCCCTAAAGCACGACTATAGTCTATTATAGACTCCATGAAACTAATCATCGTTTCCGACGGCCTTTGGCATCCATCCACGTATCGTCTAACACAATTTCTCCTTACACTCGTCGGACAAACTTGAGACAACAGTTGTTTAATAAACACCATAACTGTGCAATCCTCTTCCTCTGACAACACTTCGGCTAACACTGGAGCAAAGGGTCCCAAACATTTCCCTGCTAACCCACGCAATAAACACTTATCGTTCACTTGCCCCACGTCCACAATTTTAATGACCAGAATTATGAAATCCAAGACTCTATCCACATCCCATGACTCAAGGCACGGCAGGGGTTTTATCAAGTCGCGCACCCATTTTTCACTGTCAGCCCGCCCCCCATTTGCCCCACAATTAACAAATGCGAAGGCAGGGTTGCTACAGAATTTCTAAAACAAATTTCCCTGACTTTTCCAGACAAAAATTATTAATTTCCAGTCTTTTTCGTGGACTTAAAAGTCACGATAATTTAACTTAAAATGTTAAAATTCGTTGAATTTGCATTAATGTTTTTAAAACTGTTTAACAAATACACTACAGACAGTTACTTGGGTTCAACACATTCTGTTACCACAATCCAGAGAACTGTAATAAGTTAAAATTAACTGAAACTATTTTTAAAACTAATTTCTAAGGTGAAATTTTTACACAGTGAATGGTTGTGCAATTGTCCAAAAGTCATTAAGCCTAAAGTTTATTCTACTATTTTGAATTTCCAGTCACCAGAAGCAATTTTCCTGACTTTTCCACGTTTTCTCTGACCACTTTGAAATTCCCTGACTTTTCCAGGTTTTCCCTGTTTTCCAGACCTGTAGCAACCCTGGAAGGCCTTCTGTCTCTCGTCCACCTCATTGAACCAGGCTATCGCTCGTTGATGCAATTCTAACACAGTGTCACTTTTGGTGCATTCCATGCTCCTTTTGTTCAAATACAACATCAAATCTGCCCGGCCAAATCGGTACAAAAAATCGGAAGGTGCCACCATGTTCTTGGTGCCCTCAACTGAGGTGGAATAGACACATACAATAGTACAAACTACTAATAACAAAACGGTCTTAACACTGCTCTGTACGTCGCAACGTTTTCTCACTGATTTTGCAACCACTTGCCTCACAAAAAAAAAAAAAAGCAGAGTGGCGCGGGGTTTGAACTGACTACCAAGGCGAGAGGCGCCCAACACTCAACTACTCACCATCGGCCCAGCTCCCGCCATAACGCTCCTAAGAGCCAAACCCACCAGATGGCAAGAAACATCTGTCATGACCTACACTCAGGGCAATAACAACAGGAAAGCAATAGGCTAGATCAGTGAGAAAACAACACATACTTTTTTTGGAGTTAAAGCAGTATATTCAATAATAATTTACATCAATTCCTCTCTCTGCAAACTTCAATTAATTTTCAGAGGCACAAATCCAAACATAGACTTTTCAGTAAATGTCAATTTTACAGGCTTGACCTAAGAGCCTACAACATACCAAAAAGGCTATCACACACACATTACCCTCCTACATAGATGACTCAAAGCCCTTTCAGATTCAGCACCTTCTGTTCCGAAATGCCCAGCGGTGGTTGGTAATCAGTGCACCTAGCGGCCAGAGGGCGAACTAAGGTGTGGCAAGAAGTTTGAAATGAGGGTTTGTTATCTGAGGTTAAGGCCAGGTGGCTGTCTGGATTTTGTGATGTATTGATGTGCCAGTTCCCAGCGTCTTAATTCTGCTTTGTTTTTGTTATTCAACTGTGGTAGGGCCCTCACCACTCTGGTTGTATAACAGGAATCAAAGTTGGAGTTATGAAGTGCTGCATGTGCAGCAACTGGC
>PNEQ01022832.1:0-14531 GCA_003012365.1 Medauroidea extradentata
ATTGAAGGTAAATCTATGTTTTGGATTTGTTGGATTGCACCCAGGATTTTCGACAGTTCTAGACGAGACTGGAATTCCATTTTCTGAAGATTGTCGGCCAGCAAAGTAAGTGTTTGCAAAGGAGAGAAATTTTGAAGACTCCATATAGGGGAAATAATATGGAAGAATGAAATGATGTATTCTTTTATACTATTAGAAGCTTGAGCTGAAGATCTAGTTCTTTTTAATGTGTTAGGGATGGTTTGCTGTTTCTTGCGTTTAGGAATGTATGTCGATTCTTCTTCTGTATGTTCCGACGGCGTAACATCTATTATGATGTCTTCTGTCGAAGGAGATGGTGGATCAACTTCATTTACCTCCGCCATGAAAATGCAGTTGCACCCTTTCTACAACATAGCAGGAGCACAACATGTGTTACTTATATAATTTCGTAAATTGGTAATTGTTGTAAAAACTGCACGAGATGCATCCAGCAAACAAGCATGTATTATACTATCGTCTGCACATATATAGATTGGATGATTCCCTTCATTCAAAAAGGTAAGTTTCAATTCTGTACCTTCTATACTTCGAATTCGTTCCAATGCTGTAGGTCGTATTATTCTTTCTCGTGCCATTAGATGTGTATTGCAACCTTGTAAGATTGGACACATTAGAAGATCAACATATTCGTCCATGGCGGGAACACAGTAATATCCAGTGCTTATAACTTCCCATTCACCAGGTTCAATAATATAACTTTTATCAGCTTTAAAACAGAAACGGGTAGAATACCCACTTCCATACTTGTTTGAATCTGGATATTTATCTAATACTTTGTATGAATGCACATTTGACTCAGTGCAAACAAATTTTAAACTACAGCCTGCTATTATAACGCAGTCTTCGTAATATGGCCTTATACAGTGTATACGTGAAGGAAAAGTCACCTACCTTTACGCTAAACAACAATGCTATATTACGAAAAGTAGATTTACAAATAAATAATTTGTCGAATTCACTCAGCACTGCTCTTGTAAGATCAAACAAGTATTTGAAAATATATTTGTAAACTATTTAAGATATTTAATAGGATTTCCAAGTCCTAGTTACAGTAAGGAAAGCATTTACTTGTTAATTTATATTATATGTGACTCAGTTTTATGTGTATATATATATATATATATATATATATATATATATATATATAACTTACTATTGACTTTTTGTTCATCTCGTGAGGCCCATGTTTCTATATGATATTTTAGGGTTGAGTTTTTAATACCCTGAAAACGATAAATATTTAATTTATACGTAAAAAAAATCCTTTTTGACTTTTTTTTTGCTATCGTCCTTTTCTCAATGTAGAAGATGCTTTTCGTCCAGAAGCGATGTTATAAAAAATTATGAGCACAACCGAATATGATTTAAAATACGAATACCCATCCTTGACCACACCTGGGCAGCTCCCTTAAGCTTGTTAACTTATTCTGAAAAATGACATATTTTGAAAACTAATTTCTAGCTCGTAGCGTGAAATCTTAATAAAAATAGAACCCGTGTTAAATCAGGAGCGTGCGGTTGCGAAGTCAATAGTGCATTCTTTTGTGGCATTAATTAGGGTCTTACAGAAATACCACATTGGTGCTCCTAAAACCAATTAATATTGTTTACGTTTGTTAATTGGTTATCATCCTCTGGAATGACATTATTGCGCTTAACTGGAGAGGAAGGGAGAGAAGCGGAATTGAACAGTGCAGATGAATAAAGAGAAAATTAATTTAATTGTTACTACTAACAGCAAAAAAAGCAATCCCAACATTTGTTTTTAATCTACACATTTTTTGCACAACATTGAACCATAAAATGTTAATCATATGATATGCACGCAAAGCTTCAACTATTTCCACCGCTTATTTCGTTTTCATCACCAGCGTTAATTATCACGCTCGCAAGCAGTTGATGACTAATTTCCTCTCTGAGTTCATATGTACGTCAATACTTGTAAACATAATCAGATCTCAGCCAACATTTGCAACCCATTTCTCAACGATTTGCTCAAAAGCGTTGCATTGTCACATAAATTATTATTTAAATATTTGTTTTAATATGCCATGTTTTTAAGACTGACAAAAAAGTATAATATAATTTCGCCCATGAAAATACGTGCAAGATTTAAAACGAAATAAATGTGTCGCACGCAATAGATAATAGTGTACAGAGTAGCTGAAGTTGAGAAAACTCACACAACAGGCTATATATTTTGTATTGCATTGTTAGCGTCTTAGATGAACTGTTCAAGCATAAATTATATATTTCATGCACGCCACGGTTTTCGTTTTAAGTCTTACAAGTATTTTCATAGAATAAATTATTTTATACTATTTAGTCCGTTTTGAAAACTCTGTATATTAAAACAATTTACTTAAATAATTATATTCTGCGTTTTGGTCTTGTTTGTGTACGTTATATCTTGCAATCTGTTTTGTAAACAAGCTCATCGGAAAGATATTTTAATTTTTTTTGTTTAAATAATTCACATTTTCTTCCTTTTATATTGCGTTGCCAATCAATTCCGAGCTATGTTTAAAGTTTCAAGTCTCTAGCTCATCGGGAAGCCTTACTCACACGGTTTTACTGGTTTTGTAATAATTATTATTTTAAGAGCAGATGTCACAAATCTGCCTGAAAATTTTCTTATAAATAGATTTTGCCACGATAGCTAATATTAAAAAAAAATTGGTACGGTTTCGACTAAAAAGTCAGTTATTACAAACTTCCTTGATTACATAATTACTTCAAACCATGTATTTACTGTCTTTAAAAAATTAACCAACATGGTGAACAACTATTTTTAAAAAAACAACCAAACCGATTTTTTATGTTTGCTATCGTTCAGGCGTAACAAAATAATTGTCATGAAATAAAGTGGAGCATGTCCTTAAAATCGATCATATAATTTGAATCGATCAATCAAACAGACCGACAGAAAGCGAATTACTAAAAAAAGTGATAAAAAATAGACGCATGTTTGACATGAGACTGATTCTCGAGTTTACAGCACTGAAGCTACTAGCGTAGAAGTATGATTGACTGCCTCAGTAACAGAGTTATTCGAAAATTAATATTTGTTTTAAGGCCTTATTTTATAAAAACATAATTAGAGTTTAAAAAAAGTTTATTAAACGGTAATTATTATTTTAAGGTTCTTCTGTATTGGTTGTTTTAGAAACTGTAATTACGGAATAGTTATATGTTCGTTCGCTAGTCATAAAAACAACAAAAAATAAATACATATGTTTGTCTTAAACTTCAACTTCGAGTGTTTTTCAAGTCTTCAATTACTGGATTTGGAATTGTTATACCTCAAGAGAAAAGTTTTTCCAACGAAGTCAAGATCGAAAAAAAAACTGTTGAGTAATCCAATTTAGTAATCCCCCTCAATAATGTGCCTCTTACGCAGACAGAAATTTTGCGTTCAGAATAACCTTGGCATTTTCCAGCAAAACACCTTCGGAAACTACTCTTAATTTACTAATCTTCTACTTCAATTTAAAGACCATGACAGTTATTTATTTTAAACAATCACAATAATACCTATTAAAGTACGTCTTTTTAATTATTATTCACTCTTTTTTTTTGCGAAATTATTTTACTAAAAGTAATGCCAGAATTATGAGTGGGTACAGTAATTTGCATTTCAAGATATTAGTTGAATATCGGGAGGTTACAGCAATAATACAAACGTAACAAATAAGAATTAATAAAAAATTTATTCGGAGAAAATATTATTCGACCATCTTACTGACTTAGCTATAAGTAAGGCCACAATTTTGTCGCGAAAAGATTTTTGCCCCACTTTGTTTCAGTGACTCACGTGCACATCGGCAGTTCTGTTTCAAGGTTATTGGCAGTGTGTCTTTGTTCAGACCCGTTTCTCATTTGACTGCACCAATCAGAATAAGATTATTGTGAGTCTGTACGTCTATAATTTGCCAAGGCCAGTGAGAGTACAATCATCCAACCACAGACGATGTAGCAGAGCTGCAGATGTGCACATGACGCATCGAAACCAAATGTTGCAAAAATCTTTTCGCCATAAAATCGTGGCTCTAGTTATAAGCTACTCGTGAATGATAAATTAAAAAAAAAAGTACATTTGGCTGGCAGATATCTGTAAATATAACTTATGATTAGAGACGACGGTACATCGCGAAAATGTTTTTGTGCCAGCATATCCTTGAAAACACTGTAGTTTCCAACATGTATGGTTGGCTTATGTACGTCTGACACAACGCCGCTGTCTGCAGACCAATAACGGCGTCAAATGTTACAATAGCGGGATATTTATTGGCTCAGTCAAATAGGGTTACAGTTCCAAGCAGAAGATAAAGCCAGTAGTCATCTGGTAAGCTGCACGTGTGTTGAAAGCCAGCAAACTGTCAAGTTTTCCCGCGATAAACCATCATCTCTATTATTAGAGACCCGGAAATTTCGCGGATTCTTTTTAAGAAACGTTAGCTTTCAAACTCCTGTATATACTAGTTACTTCAGCGGTAGCATAGCCATCTTTAGTAGAAGGTCGCGGCCTTAGATCTGGCAACCCTGGTAGGAAGGGTCATTTTAACACTTCTTTTGTCTCGCCAAATCAGTGGCTTCCCTTGGTTCGCTGGTATGTAGAACAGAATAACGAATCAGGTACAACCATTGCCTTTGAAGAGCTAAATTAAGTGTTTAAATGACCCTTCCTGCCAGGGTTGTCAGATCTAAGGCCGCGGCCTTCTACTAAAGATGACTATGGTGGTAGGGTTACTATTTATTTGACCTGTCCTTGAAGACTCTCAGGCAATAGCAAACCTGCAGGAAAACACTATCTGTAGAGATGATGGTATATCGCGAAAATGTTTTGTGCCAACATAGCCTTGAAAACACTGACACAACGTAGCTGTCTATAGACCAATAACGTGCATCAAATATTAAAGTAGCGGTATTCTTATTGGCTTAGTCAAATAGGGCAGTAGCTTCGCGTACAAGGAAAAGCCAGTAATATTTTGATAAGCTGAACGTACGTTGAAGCCTAGCAAATAGTCAAGTTTTCCATCATCTCTACACATGATATATGCGACATTTGCTAACTGCAGATATTCTGTTTTCAGTTATTTATTTTAATTTTCACTTAAGGGTGTGTGGTAGGTAAATAAACGCTGAAAACTCAAATTCAACTCTACGGGTTTTTTAAAGTCGGTGTGAACAAACTACAGAACAGCAGTATTTGTAAACTTCATGAGCAAACATTTACTTAAAATGCGGCATTTGTTAACATTGATATCTTACGGCGCAATTAAATGTACTATATTTCGGCGTCAGAGATGGTTCTTCAGATATACGTTATTCGAGAAACATTTCTGTTCAGAAAGTTGGTAGAAACTATTGTCTGGGATTTTGTTTGTGTAAAATGGACTTAAAGAAACTTATAAAACTAAACTGATGTTTTTAACACTAAATTGTGTACCATGCTTTCTTAAGTAAACAATAACGTACCTAGCTAGTCATAGACTTATTAAAGTCAAATAATTAATTCGTATAGCACAGGAAGTAACCCAAGGCACATCTGTACTGAGAGATCGTAGGCGTCCGCAGTTCCCTGAGAAGCAACGTCAAATGGGGCCCTGTAAACTGAGCAGGGACGGAACGCAAGGACGAGAAAAACGGAAGTGCCTCGAGAAAACTCGCCGTCCATCGGCACGTCCGGTAACACGTTGGACTCGCATTCGGGAAGACAAGGTTTCTATCCCCGGCTACGGCCATCCTGATTTTGGCTCTCCGTGGTTTCCCGAAACCGCTCCATGCGGCCATGGCCAATTCCTTTATTAGTCCCTGTCTTTGTTGGAAAGTTATGTGTAACTGTCCTTAACGACCTTGCTGTCGACAAGTCGTAAAGCCGAATAAAAATTTAAAAATGTTCCGTGCAATATATTATTAAACTATAACAAACCTACAGTTTTTTAAATTGTAGGTCTAACCTGGTTTCAGATCATGCGTTATAACTAGGCAGACATTTATAACAGGCCGTTTAACCCTTAAAACTGATCGAATATAATGTTCAATGTAAATACAGTAAATTGAGTTAGAGTAGTGATAGAGAACCCGTTGGAATTTCATTGTATTCAGAATCGTTTGTTTAATCTTACTCAATCACAATAATTAGTTATTATGTCATTTATAATCAATTTAGTTTTGTATACTGGCGAGAGGTGCAGTATCTGAGAGGAGTTTTGAATTTTTTCACGGCCATTTAACCCTCTACGGAAAGAGAAAGTTGTAAATATAAGACCTTGAGTTGGTGTGGGAAACAGAGCTCAGAGACTGAAAATAGGTCAGCACAGGGGTGTGGTTTCACCTACCCCCTGCAGTGAAATTTAATATTAACTTGATTATCAGTCATCAGATAGGGACCAAATTTTGTATGTAAGTTCTAGTATATTATATCAATGTCAACCTGCGTTAATTTTGAAAAGAGAGATAAGCCGATATGGAGAAAAGGTCAAGTTTAGTTTTGTCAGTCGTCCACCGAGAGTACGATTGGTTGGGTGTTTAAGGGAGGAGTTAATTTATTTTGTAGAGAGCGCTTGGAGAACGTCCGTCTGTTAGGGCTCTGGTCGTGGCCGTCACAAGGAATGGACGGGACCTCGGAACCGCGGGCGTTCGCGGGAGTTCGCGGATTTAATTAAGATTTGCTTCCTTCGTGGTCGTCACCGTGGTGTTGACGTACCCACGGTTGTCGCGATCGCAGGCGTGGTTGGTCGCGATTTTTAGGCAAGTTCATATTTTAAGACTCTTTGTTCATCGTCACCAGGTGTGGGTGCTCTTGGGTCGCCGTTTCTTGGAGACGCGGCGATGTACGGTTGTTTCATAGAGGAAACCAAGTGCGAGCTTCATCAATATAAAGAACATAGAATATATCGTGGGACTAACAGACTGAATTCGGAGTTTCTTAAAGTATCAAAAAAGAAAGAAATTCCGATGTTATTAGTCAGTATTAGTAGCACCTACCATTAAAACTGGAACATTTATCAAATTTAATATAATATTTCTCTCCAAATACCGTACGAAGGTTATACATTTCATGAACGCTCGTTTTTTCTCACTCTTACTTCCCACGGTACTAGTGAGGTACTGTAGTCTTAACTATAGACTATAGTGGATCTAGGCACTTACCAAGAGTTTTCGTCAACATACAGCGAACTCGCAACATTAACCTAACGAACATAACTGAGCATAAATCATACCATTTGAATGGTTGGGGGAGGGGGTTAAGTTAACTTGTCCAATTCGACAACCACGTAAATCAGGACCTGTCTGTTTTAGACTTTTTATTTGTAAAATATCACTTCTCTTATTACTATCAAACGAAATGCCTGATGCGTATTAAGAGTGCTATGCACAAAAATAGTCGTACGTTTTATAACTGTACCAAACACTGTCACTCTTTTACACATTAACATTATATTAATACTAATTTCCCATAAAATATTTTTATGTTTTATAGTTTTCATACAAGTGCATGTCAAGTAACGATTTGACAATTTTCGCTACTTACCCAAAGTAAAACTATTCAAAAGATACGATTGAAATGATCTTGACGGAAAGTAAATTTATTAAGCTACAAATGACACCTTTGCCATTTCACTTGAAAATTATTTTATAAAAATACAGGTAACTTACTAAAAAGATGCATTAATTTAGCATAATTTAAATAATTTAATTTTAATACAAACTATTTTTACGTTAAGTATGAAAGGTGTCATTCTGTAGCTTAATACACATTATTCCAGTCGTATCATTTTAATAGTTTTTATTTTGCGTTAGTTGCGAAAACCGACAAATCGATATTTAGACACGCGTTTGTACGAAAATTATATAACCGAACAGAAAAATATTTTATTTGTGGGAAATTACTATTGATGTAATGTGTAAGAGTAGGACTTGGTACAGTTATCAAATTACGAATTTGTCGGTGCAGAGCAGTCTAAGTGGCACAGTGAACATATCCATATCTGGCTTTCGATACTCTGTGTCCAGAACGTATTCCGCTGGTGATGCGGAGCGGGAAATATTTATCCATAAGGCTGTGACATTTAACGCGTTGTTACCTGGGTAACAATATGCGCACATACGTTACTAGCGTGATGTCGCGTCGCCGTGTGTCCTACCTATATGATCAGTGTCAGCTGGCTGGCCGGGCGACCGAGGCGGATATTGATGAGAAGCTAATACCTAATTACGGTAATGGGCATGTAACCCAGGGCCCCGTGATTACATGGATCATGTTTAGGTCCCCTGTCAAATTACCAGTCCTCCCTACCATCGCAGTATTTACAGCCGAGTGACGGATGATATGTGAACCGCGTTACACGAACCAAGGAAAAAAGCCTTAGTGTTCTTACTGAAATAGTCTTGACACTCAGTCAAGTCATCTGAGTAAAATCCATTGCTTCTTAGACTCGAACCCTTGAGGACTTAATGTTTGCTGTTAACTACTAACGCTGGTACTTCATTAATATTATTAAATTGTGCCTCCTACTCACTGTCATAATGCATTTTTGACATAGTTTTTTTCTGACAAACATTTAACAACAAAATATTATAATTGACGTTAAAATGTGTCTTACTGGCTTTGAAGGTAATAACTGTTCAAATTTTGTTTCCTTTTTAATAATAAATATTTTTGTAGACTGTTCGCATATCACAGTACAATTATAGAAATTCGTGTTAAGTATCTTCTGAAAGCTGGCTGCAATATATAATTACAAATAGGCCTACATGATTGTTAAGGCAAAATCTTGCTCATACGTAACATAATAATGAAAGTAAGGGTTTTACGCGCATTAAATTACGAACTTTCTTATATTATTTACGATTTTCTTAAGTGGGAGTATTATTGCGAAAGTTAATATTAAAATCGTCAGCCATGACCAGCATACATAAATATCGCAATTTATTTTCTTAGGAAATATTAATAGCAGTGAAAAACAATGGTATCACAATGTTATATAAAATATTGTCTATGCTCTCTCAAGCCTATGATTTCAGTCACTATTCTATAATGAAACGTATAGTAAAAAAATTAATCCAACGAATAGAGAAATGCAAATTTCGCGTTTTATTTGACGACTGACTAGAATTCTCTGGCCTATAATACCCGAACACACTCAGTGTCGTTATTGGATCCGAGCCTTCGTATCTGTGTAGTGGGCTCTTTACATGACCGTATATCATTGGTAGATAAAGTCCTTCTGCAGCGCCACACAAGATGTCGGCCAACAGCAGAAGTCATGTTAACGGACAGTAACTTGAAGTCCAGTCTGCTTTCAGATAATAACGCGGAATTTGCAGGTCTCTATCAATTAGTAGGGACCTGAAAAATGTGTGATTTATTTTGGACGCTAGCTAGAATTCAAAACAACTATTGTTCGATCCGCTGTCGTAATTGGCCCTTGACCTATTTGACACCTCCTGGAGGGAACTGAGCCAATGATATAGAAGCTGTTAAATGTAGGCTTTATCATGTGGTATCACTAGAGATAGGAAATTTCGCAAAAATATTTTTGCAGCACCTTGTTTCAGTGCCTTACGTGCGCACCAGCATCTCGGCATTGTGGTCAGTGATTGGATGCCGTAACACCCAGCGTGTGGAGGTTAAACCCGCAAATCACAGACGTGACGTGTGACAGTTATCCGTGTACTGATTGGCACAGTCAAATGAATAACGACTCTGCTCAAAAACACTATGTCAATAGCCATGAAGTTGAGCTGCAGGTGTGCACGTAAGGCACTGAAACAAGTTGGGGCAAAAACATGTTCACCAAAAATTCCCGTCCCTACTCATGACTGACTTGGAGTCGTCAAAGTTGTGTCAAAACAGCTGTCATGTAATCACGGAAGCGAAAGTAAGGTATACGTTGTTGATGTTCAACCTAACCTAGAAACAATACGCGAAATACTTGTACCTCTGTCAATGAGTGATGTAATTTATCAACTTCACTAAAATGGACTGCAAAATGGGGTCATATCGTGACCATTTTGTTAACAAAAAGTGCCAGTTGAAACACGGTTTGAGCCAAATTAGCGTCCGCGCACGTGTCTTGTTTACACCGGAACCATGCGACTCGTATATAAAAACTAGGTCTCTTTTTTTTAACCTAGTTGTTGTCCAGCTCATGTTAGGGAATTAAATATTACATTAGACGTGAAGAACCGTCGCAATATGTAAACCGTACATGTTCTCACTTGCAAAGTACAATGGGTAGAGTCTCTGACTTTTTGTTAAAAGAATTGTGCGTCAACTATTTTCAATCCCTTCTGTGTACTTGTGAGTCTATGCTTCATTGTCATTGATTGGACGTTTATAACCCTCATAGTCTATGGATAGGGACCCATGAATTTCATTAGAATAATTTTGCATCAACTTGTTTCAAAGCCTTATGTGCACTCCTGCAGCTCTGTTTCGTGGTTATTATCAGTGTTTTGTTGTGCAGAGACGTCTTCCGTTTGGCAGCACCAACCAGAGCAAGGTTATTACGACACCACACGTCTGTGATTTGCGGGCAGAACGCTTAGACGTGCGAGAGTTTAAACATCCAATCACTAAGCATGAAGCAGAGCTGCAGATGTGCTCATAAAGCAATGAAATAGGAAGTGAAATTATTTTTACAAAAATCAGTTGTGCTAACTTTGGGTATTAGTACGGTTTCAAAATTCTAGGTATTCTCACTCACTACAGGTAGAAAATTTTTATATATTCTTGAAATGCCGATGTTAATATTCAACATTAATATGAACTTGATTTTTAACTGTTATCGTCGTGTTAATTATTTAACGAATCTCTACCCGTACTAGCGAATAAATTGGAAATAGTATCAAGTCACAGGTGGCAAATTGCCGAGAATATAAACAGCTGCTACGGTAAAAAAAAAATTGTGCTAAGAATTAAGACTGATAGGAGAACTTATAACGACAGTCACAACACATATTTTCTCAGTTGGACATAAAATTCTACATACAACTTTTTAAGGATCCATAGCAATTACGTTTTAAAATATGTTTTGTAACAACAACATTGCCATAATTACAGTACGACTATTTTTAACATCCTACACCGTCTACAAAGTCCTTTCTCGAGCTTCGTGATAGCGTTTAAGTTACTCTAAAGTCGTTCGAAAATCTGGTGCGAGTAGTCATTCTCCATCCGAAATTTCTAAATATTCAACTCGATCTTTGCGCCGGATCTACACATATCCACCCAGATCTACCCTACTCGTGAGTAGGGTAGATAACCGCCTGAAGACGAAAACCATGAAAGAACGCACAAAAAAAAAAAACTCAGTCGTCCACGTGTGAACATAAAAAATAATCTGTTTTCGTTGGTTATCTCTGGCATGTTCGAACATTATACATTACTCATTACTAACTGCGCAATTGGAATGTCATTTATTTATATTGTAATGGTACAAGCGTAATCTGTCAGCTTCAGCATCCAAGTGCTGACCAAGCAGAATAATATCTCCAGTATCCACGGCGTCACGTGCAGCGGCAAGGTTTCTTATCTCAGGGTTCAATAGTTATGTAGGTTCGAGAACACGTAGATGGATAACAATAATACTCGTTAATTAATGCAACTTTTTACTGTTGAACTTCCATAATTCACCATTTCAGATACTCCAAGACTATTACAAATTTCCGGTGAGCCGACACACGTGGCCGCAGCCACCCTTCCTCCACGAGGCAATCTTAAAGACAGTGAAAAATGGCCGTGCATCCGCTCACCCCCGCGAGGATGCGGATGCATACCTCGGCCTCAGGGAACTCTTAATTATTACAATATATCTTATACACCACAGCGTCACGAATTTAAAATTGCCGACTCGGGCCACCAAAACATTAATTAATTATATTAAGGAATGAGCAAATGTTGGTTATTGAGACTGAAAACAAACTAAACTGGAAAAGCGTCACTCGCGGATGGATACAACACAGAACTAAAACGGCCGTTACATCCCTAACTACGTCATGCCGGCCCCGGGAAAACCAAGTATCCTGAAGCCTATCACGTGATCAACTCGGCGCCAGCATGACCAGAGGCCAGATACAAACAGAGGACAACAAACCAAAACGGAAAATCGGCGATTACGTCATTCCTATCAAAATTATCATGAAAAACTACTTGAGTAAAAATCCTGCAAATAAAATGCCGATTAAAATGAGACCTGATTCAAACCCCTAGTACAAAATTTAACTCAAAGACCAATTACACATGGCCCTCTAACTCTCCCTAAGTTCAGTCTCAATCCCAACAAAAGTACAAATATAAAACTAGTAAATTAGTTACCCTTTATGAATATGTCTAATAATAATTATGCATCACAATTTAAACTAGACATTTTATATAATATTTAGGTCTAATTTTCAATATGTGTGGCTCACCGAGCATCATTACTTAGCACATTGACAGGTCATTTAATCATCAAAAGGAATATAATAGTGAAGATTGTTTGATAATACCAGTCCAAGTTCATTCATAATAGGACAGCTGACACACCCAATTCAATCGAAACACATGATGCGTTGGCAAGCCAGGCACACACTCACCTATGACCGGGTAATAATAACCATCGATTGATCTATGCAGTTCCTCTCACTCGTATTATACTACCTAGGTAGATTGTTGCGGAGGCACCTTAACAGCCTGGAGGCATACCAGTGACTACAAACACGTAAGTTGCCATAAGGGCACGATGAGATGCACATACAACTTGAATAGGGGCTCAATATGGCCAGATGCTTTACAACCCCCCAGTGAAATTTGTTAAAACAAAGCTTAACAAATTTCACTATCACTAGGATGCCCTTCAACTCTTTGGACACATACACAGAATTACAATGAAATGGTCAAATCCAACAGGAAACTATCAAATTACTCATTACCAATGTGGACAACTAAAATACATTTATATTGCTTCAAATCAAATATTCTGTTCCTAGGTACTCATTTTCCTCTGGTCCAGGCTGTTAAGGTTTCTAAATGGTGTTAGGCTATTTCATGGGTACATCAATTATACAAATAAAATACATCAAGGTACGCACTGCCGTATCATGTAGAGGTGTACAAATGAACAGAAAAATTTGCAAGTCTCTCTCGTGGCCAATATCAATGTAAGTACATCAAATTACCATACCCTTCACAAGAATACTTATAAATAAGCACATGAATTTGTGCCACCTGTCACCTGTACTGCTGTACAACACTTATGAATAAACTACAAAAGGAGTAAGCCACATAGTGGGTCCTTAAACATAAACACACTACAAACAACCAATTACTGGCTCATGGCAGACATCCAAGACAAATTACAAACTTTATGGCCGCAAACTTTGAGTTTATACATTTTAACACATCAGAAGTCGTGGGAAGTCCATTCAGTCTCAAATTACCCTAACTCCTTAGCTTGATGTAATTAAACACACTACTGCACTCTTTAATTCACAAACTTAAAAGGTTTCAGATTATATGAAGTATATACACCCTTCACACCACCTGATAAGTACCCCAATTCCCAAGAATTGGTACTCACTTCCTTCAAAATCATGAATGGTCCATCAAAGGGGAGAAAGAACTTCTTTATTTGCTTACTCTGAGCGGCACTGTGTTCGCTTACTCGCAACAAAACTTTGTCACCGACTTGGAAGTGGTTGTGTACGACACCCTATTGTTTAGCCCTCTTGTCTGCCTCAGCCTGTAGCTTGGCCCTAACCTTCTCCAACTTTTCTTCCCTGGACAGCATCACCTCTACAGGAAACTTCAAACCTTCAGCAAGGGGGTCACGAACAATCTTGTCTGTCATTAACTCTGACGGTGCGAAACCTGTACTACAATGAATGTGCAAGTTGAGAAATTTGTTCACCAGGGGCACTGCCTCAGCCCAACTACTATGGTTTTCATGGCAATACATTCGGAGGAGTCGACCTATTTCCCTCATACAATGCTCCACGGGATTCCCCTGTGGGTGACGAACAGACGAGTAGACAACATCTATATTCAGCCAGAGCAACTCCCATTTCCACACATCCGCAGTGAACTGAGTGCCGTGGTTGCTGAGGATTCGATTAGGTGTACCATACTGAGGAAAATGATGATTTATCAGGCGGTTAACACAAGCCATGGCAGTTGCCTTCTTCAGTGGATAACAAACAATGAACTTAGTGAACACGTCGAGCACCACAAA
Source organism: Medauroidea extradentata (assembly GCA_003012365.1). NCBI lineage: Eukaryota > Metazoa > Arthropoda > Insecta > Phasmatodea > Phasmatidae > Medauroidea > Medauroidea extradentata. The sequence continues at coordinate 14,262 of PNEQ01022832.1, forward strand.
AATGTATCTTACACCACCCCTTGACCTCGGTAATGGCCCATACAGGTCAACCGCTAGCAAATCCCCTGGCTCGGCAGGAATAATAGCCTTCCATGGCCCTTCCCAACTTCGGTTCGGGAACTTAGTCTTCTGGCAAGCCTCACAACAGCTGACACACTGTCTCACAGACCTAGCCATATTGCTCCAATAATAACTTTGCTGAAGCAGCCAGAACGTTTTCTTCTCGCCAAAATGCCCGGTTGAACGATGCACATGCATAATCAGCGACTT
>PNEQ01022835.1:0-26998 GCA_003012365.1 Medauroidea extradentata
TAGCCGGCAGCCAGGCCAATAGGAAACCTGCCGTAACATGCAGGAGCCAAACATACACGGGGCTGATATCAGCAACCTCGGGCAGCCAATAAGCGGCCAAGTTCGCCCGTATCAAACGAGCCGCCACGCCATTTCACGTCTGTATTACTATTTAGTCTGTGGTTGTGCGCTGATTGACTCTACAGTCACTGACACGCTGATGTGCAGGTGCCCCTTAATACTGAGTGGTCACAACACATCTAGTAGCCGGCACATATTTCATGGTCGTTGGTCTACGGCGCGTTAATCAAGTGTACAGTTCCGGCTATCTGCAGCCCCACCTCGCAACAACCCACGAGCCACCACTTCACTCGTTGTTTTGAGTAGGCGGCCCCAGTGGCATGGGTTTATTGTACTTTGGCACGCTTGTACAAACTATTGCGTTGGCCATCGGTATTGGCGAGGCACGAGTGTGATGCCACTTCAAATACGCAACTCTGGAATTTGTACATATCTCTCGGAGTACAGCTTTCCCAGCAACACATCCACGTCTCATTAAATATTATGGAAACCTGTCGTGTTTTGATTGTGCTCTCCTCACCAGTTCCACACGGCTTACTAGTTCGCACAAGTGCATAAAGTGGCGAGATTTTAACTCGCGTGTGTCCCTGGTGCTGGAAGTGTGTGTCAGCAGTTAAGGAGGGGTGAGGGTAAGTTCAGAGGGCGCGGGGGGAATGGAGTGCGTGATCCGCTGCTCGCATGGCTCTCTCACATTTGAATGCTCGAAACACGAACGAGAATGTACGAGCCAGACTAACTGTCGACTCGGGGACTAGTCCTTCTCTGCCTTCACCCCTTGTACTATTACAACCACTGCATACTGCAGTAGGTTAGGATTGCATGGAATCAAGTTTTCTCCGCTGTAGAGAAAAGGCATATATTATCCGTTCACGAATGAAAAAAAAAAAATTGCCATTACATTTCGATGGCCCAGTTCAAAAGGGAAACAACTCAAAATTCTCATTTTCGAATCAAATGCATACAGAAATACTTCCGTTTCGCCGAATAACCTGTTAATTAACATATTTGGTTGGTGTTAATTCGAAGCTTTCGTACAAAGGCTATTATTTAAAGTGTTTAAAATGTTTATATATGCCTTTGCTGAAATTATCATACTTTAAAATAATCTGAATTTCTATCTCTTTACTGGCAGTCAGTATAAAGTGCCTTGTTATTAAAGCAAGTGAATGTACGTGTAATTTTTCTTTTAAGCTGAGTAGAGTGCACTCCTGTCTATGTGTTGGTGAGCCAAACTCAAAAACACAATTTTAAAAGTTTTTTCCTATTTGAACTGGGCCATCGGTATGTTAAATTGCCAAAAGAATTCAACGTACTGGAAACATAGTTTTCTCCGTGCGTGTGTTTTATATGAGGTAAGGTACGTGGGCTTTATGTCTCGTCAGCGAGATCATTAGAGACGGTGACAACTTGGTATAATCACAGGAGCTGTGAGAGGATTCGGTAAATGGCATTTGTTAAGGGCGTTCACGTGGCAAAAATTCAAAATTTTATATTTGCTTGGTATAGTGTTAGTTTTATAGACGTTATTAGTGACTACATTTTCCACCTGTAGACATTTTTTACCTCTCGTAGTTTTCCCATAGCGGCATGTCAAAATCAGAATTTTCTAGTTACAGGAACATAGGTTTAGCATAAACCAAGTGACTTACGCGAATGAAATAATTTACACTGAAATTAGATATAATGGGCAATGTGCTAAAATATTTGAAAACACACAACAAAGTCATTTTGTCTTTTTTTTTAAATTGTCATAAATGAGGTAAATTTTCGTAATTTTCGGATTATTTTGAAAAGTGCAGATAAATTCCATTCTGTGTTTTTAAACCTTTTAGCATAGTGCCCATTATATTTCATTTCAGTGTAAATTATTTCATTCTAGTAAGTCACTTGGTTTTTGTTAAACCCGTGTTCTTGTAACTTTGCAAATTCTGACTTTTACATGACGCTATGGGAAAACTGTGAGAGCTAAAAAATTTCTACAAGTGTAAAGTGTATAGTCACAAGTAACGTCCATAAAACTAACACTATGCCAAGCAAATTTAAAATTTTGAATTTTTGCCACGTCCCAGCATTTACCAGGAGCGATTTCGGGAAACCATGGAAAACCGAAATCAGGATGGCTAGAGCCGGGGATAGAACCTGGGTCCTACCGAATGCGAGTCCAACGTGTTACGTGTTACCATTTCGCCATCTCGCTTTATATGTCATATGAGCTCAATACCAATTAGTAAGGACACTAAAATATTGCGGTAATATTTTGTGCTGCGTAACCCACGCCTTATATTGCAGGGACAGGAAAATTTCGCGGATTCAATGACCCGCAGGTTAGAATCCATTGTCCTATGCATACCGAAACCCCGTCTGTTAGTTCATTGTCTGCTGTTACACCGAGTAGCAGCTAGTTAACAAATGGTCGGGCCTTGTGAATGCTTAATTCGTTGGTTCTAGCACGCTGGTCAGTGATTTCGTGAAATTTTCCTATCCCTATTTATATGATTGGCCGACAGTTATGAGACAAGTTTTACTGACCAGTCTACAGACAACTCACAAACGTGAAGAATTTGCGTTGCAGAATTCTCACTGGCCCAAAAGAAGTGATGGGTAGAGACATGCAAAATTCGCGTTATCATTTGGTACCAGACTAAACTTCACACTCCTATACATAACAGAGCATAATCTGCGATTCAATTGGCCACGAACTTTTATATGTTCTCATTTACGTGTGTTGCGTCTTTACAGAGATTGGCCTATCTACCGTGTAAGCATTCTCCGCAGCAAGTCACGACAATATCGGCCAGCGGGAGACCTCGAACGAGCCTACAGTCATTTGGAGTCTAGTCAGCTGTCAGATAATAACGCGAATTTTGCATGTCTCTAGTGATGGGACACCAGCAGCAAGAAAAGAACATTTGACTATTATACCTGACTATAAATTGCTCCCTGATAAATTAATCGTACAGCCACATGTTTGTCCCGAAAATATTTGGGCACAATTTTCTTTCAGTACCATGTGCAGATCAGCAGTTCTACTTCGCGGTTATTGGCAGTGTTAATGTCTCTCTTTTAACCGCATCAATCAGAATAAGGTTATTGTAACACCAAACTTCTGTGCTCGACCAGTACAACCACAAAACAAGATAGACTATAGTTAAAACATCCAATCACGGACCATGAAGCAAAGCAACAGATATGCACATGAGACATTGAAACCGAATGGTGCAAAAATCATATCACCATAAAATTGTGGATCTAATTACTGGTTCTGTCTATGATAGACATATTTATCAACGATCAATATTTGTCGATGGGTTAGGTTTGGAGTTGTAAATGGACTGCTACATTAGCGAGACAGTAAGTGTGCTGCCTATATCACAGAGCTCTGGGAAGAGCAATGATAGGGATTTTTTTTTTGTTAAATAATTTTATATGTGACACAGTATTTGTCACAGCTACAAATATGACACCACTGAATTGTCTGTTCTTCTCGGTGTTGCCCACGCTGCTAAAGAATCTTTAGACTTTTTTTTTTTTTAATGTTCTTAAGATTATTTTCATTTTTAAGAAACACGCGAAAACACCAACACATACTTGTTTCCCTAATTTTGATTCCTGTAGTTGTATTTTCCTCATCTGAATGTTGAAAATGGTTTAAGTCCGAAAGAAATATCTTGAAAGATAATTAAGCCCGGCCGAATATGATTTGATATTTAAATATCATCCTATGCTCTCGCCAGGACTTCCAGATAGGCAGCGACATAATTACGAGGCAGCATAGTGATCGTTTTCCTGTACGCCAAACGTGTACTGTATTTTATGCGTTGGTAATTATGTGAGTCTATAAACAAACTCACGATTTAGTCACGAAAAGATTTTTGAACTTTTTAAAAATGTTTTGCATTCACATCAGCATTTGTACTTCGTTGCTATTTGTAGTACTTCTTTGTTCAGACATGTCTCTCATTTGAGTGCGCCAAACAACAGAAGGCTCTGTTGTGACAATATATGTATGTGATTGGCCGGTTGAACGTCCAGGACAAGTGAGAGTTGAAGGCTTTAGTTTATACAGTTTTTGCGATGATTGTTTTTTTAAACTTAATTGAGAGCAGATATAAATAATTTGTCTGGCAGTTTTATTTAAAATTGTATTTGTCATGATAGCTAATTTCTTAAAGCAAGAAATTTTATGATTTCGGCTATAGAAAGTAAATAAGCGAGAATTTCGTTATTTACGTAAATAGCTAAAACCATAGTATTTACTGCCTTGAAAAAATCTGACAATTTGGAGAAGACTATGTTAGGAGAAGACTATGTTATACAAAATTCCCAAACATATTTTTATATATGCTCTCGTTTATGCATAAAAATTAATATCGCTAGAAAGTAGAAACTAAATAGCATGGCCTTAAACATCCAATCAATAGGCTTGAAGCAGAGCTGCAGATTTACGCGTAATGCATTGAAGCCAAATGGTACCAAAATCTTTCCATCACAATTTCGTGGCTCTACCTATGTAGAGATACTAGTAATAGTGAAAATATTTCGTACTAGCTCATTTTGCTAACAGTGTAGAATCCTGCACTTTGTACGAAAGAAAAAAATGTTGTTTTATCTGTTTACTGACAAATCAGAAGAGTTCAGTGGTGACTTACTATACAGTTGAATGGGGAATCACCGATAACTAAAGGATTTAAGCGATAAATTCGTTAAAGTGAAACCTAGAAAAAAAGGGCAATTTTTCTCGTGATAAACGAGTATCTCTTAACTACAAATGGTGGTTAGACTTCGCAGAGCTTTGCATATTATTTCTTCAGCTATTTATTAATTCGCTGCTTCTCTAATAAGTGGTAAAATGTATTTCAAACAAGGTAGTTATGTTTGTTTTCATGCAATATTGCCACTTGTTCACAGTCGTTAAGGACGAGTTTAAATAACAGTGACCGAATCGTGAAAGTATCTCACGTATCACCACATACAGCATATTATTGTTTGTTTGTTGCTTCGAATAAACGTAAAATAATGTTTGGACTGCTCGGGGTTTGAACCAACGTCCGTAATATGATGAGCAGAACAGCTTTAGAACGTACTATGTAGGAATACAGAAGTGAAATAGCCTGAATAACGGCAAACTCTGCCACACATGCCAGAAAATTGGCTTCGCTGCGCTGGCCAGAAACGTGACGGAAAAGCCTTAACTCTAAAAAATAGTTTGTAAATTTATCAGACGTGCATATAGGCGCGCTAAGAAAGCAGGTATGGTAGAATAGTTTCCCATACATCATCGGTAGCACTTTTAAACCTAATTATAAAACGGTCAAATGCATACTAAAGTTACCAGACTTGTATTGTAACATTTGTAAACGTTTACATATTTACAAGACGGAAGTATGGTAACAGTCCCATACTGCGGCTGGGATAATAACTTCCTAAACATTTGAGGAAGTTTTTTACAGTGTACCACTAATCAATGTAAGGTGGCTGCCCTGCCAGCTGGCAGCCAGTCCAATAGGAAACCTGCCGTAACCTGATGGAATCAAATAGACACTGGGCTGGTGCTGACAACCTCGGCCACTAAGGATGAGATCTACAGAAATTTTTATCACCGTATTTTTATTTTTTTTATTTATACCACATATTGTATTCAGTTGTTTTAGATACAAAATGTAACTAAATTTTGTTCTTATGAAATATTTTTACCTCGCATAGTTTTCACGTAATGACTCAAAGTAAATATTTGCATGTTACCGTTTTAAGGACACTGAAACCAACTAACATACCAAACTGAAAAAATTCACAGTGAATAAAGGTGTCGCAGGCTACATTTTCCCTTACATAAAAACAAATAATATTTATTTTTTGTATTTAAATAAAAATACTGAAATTTAAAATAAACATTTAAAAATTCAGTTTTTTTTTAAATACAACATATATTTTATTTGGTGGTTTAATTTAGGTGACTTTGTAGCCAACAAAATCCAACACATATTTTATTTCCTGGTTTAATATAGGTGACTTTGTAGCCTACAACATCGTTATTCACTGTGAGTATTTTCAGATGGATAAGTGGGTTGGATTTAGTGTCCTCCATAAAACCATAACATTCAAATTTTGAGCCCTCGCGCAAAAACTATTCGAGATAAAATTTTTTTATAAAAGCTAATATAGTTATAATTTCGTGTCTAAGATAGGAAAAAGAAATCTGATAAAAATATAAAAATAACAACATGGTGGTGAAAATTGCTGTAGATAAGCGGCGAAGTTTGCCAGCATCACATGACTCGCCTTATTTCACATCTTTATTTATTTATTTTTATTTATTAATTTATTTACCCACGTACAGTTCAGCCAAAGGCCGGTTTGCAACAAGTACGTGAATCACTACAATTCATTTTACATCAATACTTAAGCACAATAAAAAATAACACATTAATGAGATAACAAGCAACTAGTACAGTTTACATTAATAGTTTCATGACAATACGTATATTTTAAAACTATTGCAACATAACAATTTTTTTACGTTTAGTACATAAAGGTAAATAAAATCAACTGTGCTATTACAGTGGACCTGAGTTTGGCTTCTTAGGATAGTACTTTAGTCTGTCGGTCTGCCCGTCATTCCATATTTTGACTGCTAAATACGTAAACGATTTTCTGTACATAGACGTGCCATGAACCGGAATTCTCAAATTGTTTTTGCGACGTGTAAAATGTCCGTGATCAGGCATGAGTTGTTCTAATTTATTATAAAAATGTTTTGGTTGTTTAGACCTTTCGATTTTTGCAGTCTGCCTGGCAAACTGTCGCAGTCTTCGATTGTCTATATTCAGCCAACAAGAACATTGTAAATATTTGGTTATGTGCTCCCTTCTCTTTAAATTGTAACATATCGCAGACAAGCATTCTGTAACTTCCGAAATTTTGCTGTATAGTTTGTAGCGATATTAACATATCTATGGTGTTGTAGAGGGGATGTAGTGCAAATTCTCCACATTGTGCATGTAAAATGTTATCGAACAATATTTCTCCGCTAGCATTTTCGTCTTCGGTTTAGCCCAGGATTCTCGTGGCGTGCGTATTGCACACGGACGTTTCTGGGCATCCTGTATATATAATCTGTAGAATCTTGACTTTCAAGAACACATTTTTTTAGTTATCATGTAACGATATAATTACGACAAGGGCATGATTAGACGGAGTTGACTAGAAGGGACTCGCCCAACTTTTTACTGAAACCCATACATTCAAGGTCAGAGATTTATGTGTACCTATATATAAGCATTCTATAAACCGCTTTTTCGCGGTTCTTAGTTTTCTTCTCATACTTTCATTCAAATTAAGCTTCTTGTCCTAGAATATATTTCTGCTCTTCTCCAGTTCAACTCGGGCCATGATCTCTCGTTTATTTCAAACAATTGCAAATAACTCAAATATTTTTTAACCAAATGCTTTGAAAAATTTTGTGACTGTGTACAGACATACGATACACAATTTTGCCAGAGCGTTTTTTAAAATAATATTTCGTTTGCGAGCAAAAATTTGTTTTGCTTCATTTTGGCTTATTTCCACAACAAAATGTGTGCTATTTCCACAACAAAATGTGTGCTATTTCGGGGGCAAAAATCTAAAATTTCAGTTTGGTGTCTTGCAACAGAAAAATTCATGTACAAGCGTTGATATATATAATTGTTAAAACTGCCAACGGAATTTTTGATATATGTATTAATTTGCGTCACAAAAATATTTTCGAAACCACTGCTAAACTAGAGAGCGAGGTATTAACCGTTTTCTAAACTGCTCTATAATTCTGCTCTGTTGAAAATATCTAAAAACTTCGATGTGAATAATTCAGTAAAACGCTTGGCTTTTTGTGTCTGGTCACACGAAAAGCGGTAGCTTTGTTTCCCGATTTTATCTGTTCAGTTTAGTCCACAGTTTTTCCTCCAGGATTTGTCACGAAGGCCGCAGACGAATTTCAAAAGCACTTAATCGTACAGTATTTCGAAAGCAAGCTCGGCTGTAAACTAATCCGCGACATTTCCCGGGTCTCCGCTCATCTCTACCGGCACGCAGGATATAGCTGGCTGATCTCCTCGCTCCCCCGGCCTCTCTTGTTTTTTACAACCCCTACGTCGCGTGAATAATGCACCAGGCCACGGCTTCTCCCCCCACATCGTCAACAATCACGTCCGGACCCTGCGACGTGTAGCGCTCAATGTTGCATGGGGCGCTGTCATGTTCTCCGGTGCTAGCTGTCGGTCCAAACAACTAACTACCTCCAGCTCAGCGCTTCTACAGACAACTGTTGAAAATAAAAATATCCATCCTGTTAGTGTGGATTTTTAAACATGAACGCTTACCACATTGCTAGAGATGATAGTACATCGCGGGAAAACTTGACTGTTTGCTGGATTTCAACGCACGTTCAGTTTACCAGAAGATTACTGACTTTAGCTTGTACGTGGAGCTGTTACCCTATTTGCCTGATCCAAGAATCCCGCTATCGTAATGTTTGATGCCTGTTATTGGCCTGCAGACAGCTACGTTGTGTCAGACGCACATCATCCAATCACACATGTACTATATTGAGAGATGTTGGTTTATCGCGGGAATACTTGACTGTTTGCTAGGTTTAAGTATAAATTCGGCTTATCAAAAGATTACTGGCTTTGTCCTGTACCTGGAGGTGTTGCCCTGTTTGACTGAGCCGAAAAGAATCCTGCTATTGTTATATTTAATGCCTGTTGTTGGTCTGCAAACAGGTACGTTGTGTCAGACGTATATCACCCAGTCATTCATATTGCGAGAAACTACAGCGTTTTCTAGGGTATGATGGCACAAAACATTTTCCCGATATACCATCATAACTACATATATGTTACTTTGCTTTTGCCAAACGTACGTGGCTACTGCTTTGCATACATTAATCTCAAATAATGTTGAAACCGATAGGTCTGTGGCTGTTATAATAGTTGTAACATTTGATACCCACACCACAAAAAAAAAACATAAAATATGTGACCACAAATCCAGGTGCTGTCCTAATAAAGTATTTGAGTTGTAGTACTAGATTTATTTGCGATTCTGCTAATAATAATATTCACACATCAGCAAATGATTGACTTAGAAGTGTGGTAATTTCATCCAAGAGTATTTTTTCCCTTCGAAATGTTTTTTTGTGGGTAGGGAATTTGGAAAAGCAGCCGCCTCTGTTGGTAGGCCCGGTGCAGTCGCGACAATGGCGCATCGCGCCCTGTTCCAGGGCAGAGGGAAGGGTAAGCTTCCCTCCTGTAGCCCCCTCCCCCTGGAGGTGATGGATCGGCCGGCAGTCCGGGCACGGACGGGTCCCGCGGTAACCACCCCCTCCTCTGCCTCAACCAACCCCCGGTAAGCCATTATTGCTTCCCCGCAACTTGAAACTTCCCCGCCGGAAAACACGTGTCCAGAAACTTTGTCCGCTTCTCGCCCAGAAACTCAATTATAAAACCGATCCTCTCTGCGAAGCCTCCTTCTCGCTTTCTCCCCCTCCCACCGTCCCCTGACCCTGGTTCGTGAGCGCTGCGAACAACAACCTCCCCCTCTTCGCGCAGCTTCCAGCCCTCTCCCCAGGTCTCCTCCAGCTCCTTCTAATTATAAAACAAGTTGAGGCCCCGGAAATTTGATCACGCGGACTCGGGATGGGCGCCGCGCGTAAACGCGTCGATAACAGCGAATCAGTTTTACTGTAAGTTGAAATGAAATGACCCGTTCTCTTCCTCTTGTGACCCCTACCCCTCTTCTACCCCCTGACGTCAGCAGTGATCTCGAACGAATGATAAACATTTCACGGTCTCTGCGTTTATTGTAGGCGAACGTAAATTATCTGACTCTACTTAGGATAACGTTTAGCTAATGGCTTGCCCCATTTGTTTTTTACGTCGAAACGTGGGAATGTGCATTTTTTTCTACTTTTCAAATAGAATATTCAGTCGTTATAAAGGTCAAATAAGAAATTGAACGTTTTTTTTTTTAATTTATAAGTTAAAGCATCTACATGGTTAGAAAGAGTAAAACATTTTGATAATGTCTGGCGTCGCACTATTATCCCAATCACTGTAGTTTGTTGTATCTCATATGATTGTAAGTTAGGGAAAGGAGGAATTAACGAGTTTAATGACCTACATGTTATAATGTCTTGTCCTGTGTATAGACAAGCCCTGCCCACTAGCAGCTGCTTACTGGTACATCAGCAATGAACAAATACACCTGGGGCTTGAGTATGCGTAGGAGAATGGATTACTACTATATTTTACCGCGATATGCTCATTTATCTAACCGCATAAGACTGTAAATTAGTTTACAATCGATGCAGTGGTTACAAATCCTATTTCATATGTATTAAAACATATTTATTTAATGTAAACAATGCAAATTCGACAAGTCATCTATCATCAAGACGCTGAATAATATTGTGCAATACAATATAAGTGTCCGAAGTATTGGTTTTACGAATCAAGAGGTCGTCAATAAAAAAAAAGCCTTTAACGGTTTGCCTCGCAATGCATTTATAAAAGTGAGCAAATTTAACCCAGCGAAATAAACATTGTCTTGTAATTTGTAAGCTAGTGCACTGCACTTTTAGTGGATACTCGGCAACGACTATTCACTAACCACATATGCAAAAAAAAAAACATTAACGAAACATTTTACTTGCAGGAAAGACACTTGCCGCACTAGCCAACGATTATTTACTGTGTACAGTGCCATACATAAATGTTATTGAAGTGAAGAAATTTTGGTCAGCACTCAACATCTAGGTTTTTTTAGCGCTGGTCAGAAGTAACATGATGTGAGTATGGTGCAGCTTCGTATTGAAGAGGGCAGGGGCGGGGGAAATTGGACATCCCCATAAATGTTATTCACGTGCAACAAATCAATGACAACGGACATGTTTCATTTAACGATGTAATTGTTGTATCTATCAACCTTGTATCCACTGCTCTTAAATAGCAATTTCTAAGAACAAGGCATCTCTCATCATTTTGCAATAATTTCTATTCCAGAGACGTATTTTTTTTTTAAAATGTATTCCCTTATATTTATTATATATTTTAATGTGACGATTATGAAACAAAATATTGACAACATTTTTCAGAGTGGTATTATCCATACAGGAATTTAATGTAGCTATTTGAAATAGTCGCCTTTAAAGTTGCATGACTGGGTTGTAAATAAGATAAATACTCTTCATATTTTCAACAAATGAAAAAGGAATATTACTCTCGGGCACTGTATTAGTCGCCTTCCACATCGGCAATCCGTGTTCGATTCCAAATGAGGCCGCTCTCAAATTTCGCGTGTGGAAAACGTGACGACCGTTGCCATAAGCAGTCGGGTTGTACTCAAGAATCACTTCACGTGGCGGCTCGTAGATTGTTGCCAGGGAGGGCACAAGTTGTGATACAGGGTTGTGCGCTAGTTGACGCTACAGCCACTGACACGCAGGTATGTAGGTGTCGCTTATTACTGATAGTTAACAATACAACAAGTACCCAGTAGATATTTCATGGGCATTGGTATACGGCGCGTTTACAGGAGTGTACAGTTCTCGGCAACTTGTGCCCCTCCCTGGCAACAACACTAGAGCCGCCACTGGTCACTTCGTCCTCGGCAGCTCTCAATATCTCGCTGTTGGGCGCTGAACAGCAATCTAACCCCTCTTCAAAACAGACGCACAAATATTTGCTGATTTTACGTACCTCATTCATACAGAAGGGGTCATCTTGCAACGCTTACCTATTTCGAAATAAGCGGTGAAGATTGGATATATTCCAAGAGAAGCGGAGCTATAAGTGTTGCTCAACTGAGTTGTGAGCGTAACTATGATACTAGTAGGTACAGGTATAATATACAGCCAAGAGTGTTCAAGGGACGAGAAAAGTATTGGCCAGTAGCACGACTTAAGTAATAAGAACATACTCTTATTGGTAAATTAATGTAGGAATGTCAGTGCCCAGTGTTCATGGTGTATAGTCAGGGCCACGAACCTTTCGCTACAAGAATTTTGCCCTAGTTTGTTTCAGTGCCTTACGTACACATCCGCAGTTCGGCTTTGTAGTCAGTGATTGGATGTTTGAACTTTCACATGTCTTGGGGTTCTACCTGCAAATCACAGAGAAGTGGTTTTCCAGTAACTTTATTGTGATTGGCACAGTCAATTGAGAGATGTCACTTCACAAAGACACGCTGCTGGTAACCACGAAGCAGGTCTGTAGATGTGGACATGAGGCACTGAAACAAACTGAGACGTGTTTTTGTTCCCGAAAAGTTCGTAGTCCTATGTATTTTACCTCTTCTCTTAAAACGCTATCAAACCTCGCCACCCTTCGTCCTTGCCATGCAGGAAGTACACTGTAAATAAATTATTTGTAAATTTACAACGCCGGCATGTAGAAGTGGCAAAAGTAAGTACGATATCGTCAGCTTAGTGCAAAACCTAGGTAACTTAATTTTTCCAAGTTTAAGTTATCTGCATATGTATACACTACCATTATGATTGCTGCAATTGATTTGTATATATTTATAAATGGGTTGATTAGGTGTATTGCTGCAACACGGATTGGTGTTTCTACAAATAACTGTGTGTATGACAAAATACATTTTTAATGTTACAGTTAGATATCTCCAGCGAGTTAGTTATCTAGTTATAGCATTCAACGCACGGTATATTTGTTTCTTATTCACCTTGGTAGCGATCCTAAACGTTTTAAAGTAAACAGTAAAATGTATACAGGTTTTATCAGACTTGTTTAGCAACAGTGCTAAACTTCTGATATACTTGCAACCTGAAGTATGGTAAGCGTCCCATATTGTGTGTGGGTTAATTAATTTCCGTACTAAGTTACATAGGAAAATTTTTTTACAGTGAAACTTTACTGGAGCCACTAATTTTTGTGGGAAATAATTTTTCCATTACCTAACGTGTACACCAGCAGCTCTGCTTCGTGTTAACTGACAGTGAGTCTTTGTTCAGAGGCGTCGCGCATTTGGCTGTGCTAGACGTTGCGCATTTGACTGTGCCAATGAGAGCAAGGTTACTAGATAAAACGCTGACAGTTAAAACCATCCAATAAATTAACCATGAAACAGACATACAGATGTACAAGTAAGACATTGAAACTAAATTGTGCAGAATTCGTCTCACCAAAAAAATCAGTGGTTTTATCCGTGACACACAAGTACCTGTCATACTTATTGTAATCACCCCTGAATTATGAACAGTACATTTAGTGATCTATGAAAGACCTGTGCAATGGAAGTGCATTACTGGATTTAGTTTATTTGACATACTCCATTGCGAAATAAATGATTGTCAAAGAAAACTAAAGAGAATAGAAAATACATAAATAAGCAGAGTATGCTTTTAGTCAACAGGATACAAACACAACATAAAATTCAAAAAATGGAATCGGGTCAGATAAAACAAGGACAAACAGATAATAAATGAAAATAATAAAAATCAAGAATCAAAAGAAACCCAAGACACCGTCAAGGTAGACAACCTAAGTTTGGGGTCTGCTTTGGTAAAGGGACAAATCGGAAAAATTTACCACTCACTAAATAACATAAAAATTCTACGCACCAATGAGGCGAAACAATACCAGTATTATATCAGACTAATTTATGTTTTCTACTATCTTTATAGTTTTCTTTGACAGTCATTTATTTCGCAGTGGAGTATATCCAAGTAACTAAATCCAGTCAGTAAATGTAGTTATACGATTGGTTTAAGGCCTCGCTCTTTAGTTTTGCAGTGGTTCCGAAAATATTTTTTTAACGCAAATTAATACATATATAAAAAATCATTCTTACAGTTTTGACACTTACGTATCATCGTATGTATCTAAATTTTTCTGTTGCAATACACCAAAGAAATTTTTATATTTTTGCCCTTGGAATATCATATATTTTGTTTGTCAAAATAAACCAAATTTAAGCAAATTAATTTTTTTCTATCAACCGGTGCATTATTTTAAAAAACGCTCTTGCAAAATTGTGCTTCGTATGACTGAACACAGTCTCAAATTTTTTCAAAGCTTTTGGTTAAGAAATATTCGAGTTACTTGCAATTGTTTGAAATAAATGAAAGATCGTGGCCTTAACGAGAAACTGTTAAAAAGTCTGCTGCAATGACTATCAATTATGATGCGCAAAACAATCCACATTATTCAGTGCTTATAACAGTTGTGTTCAATTTGCTCATTTTAGTTGTTAACAATTCTAAACTGAAATAACGTTTTTGTAGGAATTGTTTCCTGCCGAATTATGTTGTCGTAAACATAGTAATATTTGTTGGTGACGATAATATTTTAGTGGTGACAGGAAAATAATTTTGCGGCGAGCACAAAAACTTTGGCAGGATGTATACCAGCAAAATATTTTTGTAGCTGCCAGAAAATGTATTTCTTCTTCGTTTAGGTTTTCTGAAATCGACCGCTTATATGATTCTGGAGATACTCATTTTTGTTAGTTTAATTTGAGAGTGACACTAGGGTCTATGGGTGGAAATATTTCAAATTGGAATATGTTGATGGATGTTATTTGCAGGGATGTAGTTTTAAATAAAAACCATTAAAAAACTAGGTTCGTGCTATTAAAACATATTTTTTGTGGAAAAAGCGTTATTTGGCACGTGTTTAAATTGACTACTAGCTGAGTTCAGCAATGTTGTAGTGACTGATGCGTACATTAGCATTCACTCAACCGAAAACACGGCTAGGCAATAAATACCCTGAAATTCTGACAGGGCGAGGCACCGTGACATTACGGGCCGGTAAATTACGTTTTCGCGTCAAATAGAGTCGTAATGAGCTTGCAGTGTAAAGAGCAGTGCTAATTAAGTTTGACTGAGAATCGTGAAGCATTCCTGATTTTGAATACTGTACTCTCGGCAACACCACTAGACCACATTACGATAAAAAAAAATGTTGGCACAACATGACAGCTTTAGCGAAATATCATGTCGCAAGTAATAGCAGTTGAGTTCTCATATTTCCTGAAAATTTCATGTTATCTGTGCTTCGAAAAATAAAATGATGTTTGCATTTACTAATCCAGATAAAACGAACACAATTGTTAGTGTGTCAGTGGAAAATAATTGTCTGGTAATATTTCAAATTATCAAGCCACGAGAAACAATAAACGATAGAAAGCCCATTGCTTAAATTTGTATAATTGTTTCTGTAACTTTATGTATATAAATTTAAATGTGTTGGTTTTTGAAGAAGTTTCACTTAGAAACAGGACAGTACTAGTCATGAAATTAATAACAATATGAATAGTAAGTGTAGTTAATATAATTTTTAAATCGTCCAAATATTTTCCCTGTACTATAATGCAGGCCTAAGTGTAGAAGGGATGTTAAATGCCCATGTATATGCCACTGAAAATTGACAAAAACTATCAATTTAATTGCCTGTATTTTACTACACTATTTTCAGTAAAACAAATTGGAACTACATTCAGAGTGCAAACCGTAGGATATACGAAGTTACTGAATGCTACAGTTTTTAAAATCTAAAAACAAACGAAGTTGGCATTATATTTGCGTCTAACTTAAGCACGTCTGTTGGTCAGTATACCAGAAACCACACATTAAGTATCCACGTCAATTAGCAATGAATATTCACCACGAATTTTCATTTAGAATCATGTTTATGCGTCTTTCCATAGAATTTTCGTTTATAACGGTCACATAATTGCTTCAAATATCTGCGACCCTTAATTGTTAAGTAATGCTATTGTTACGAAGTTAATCTGACAAAATTATTTTAAGTGAATTTAAACAACGTCGTTACGCACCGAAATCTTATAAATTCGTATGTCAAAATGTACTGCAAAATGGACTGAAAAGCAGTTGGTTTTAAAAATCGCCGCTTGTTTTACTAGTGTGCATGTCTAACAGAAAAAACCAACACAAAAATTTTAATATCACACACACAAATACTTTGAAAATTACAATTATTTTGTTAGGATTGCTTATAACATTAGTCCCTTGAAATGGATGCATTCAAAGTCTAGAAACTTTATTCAAAAGTTAATTACAGAATCTGTCAGAATTGTTTTATTACCGGTAATAATTTGCACTTTGTTTTAATTCTATACACAAAAAATCTATCACTCTATAAAATAACTAATATTTCCTTCCAGTTAATGGCATGAAAGTTTGTAAATCTAGCTGGATTATCTGTGAAACAGAAGTAGTGGTTTATTTACATTATCTACGTATTCAAAGTTTGGATATTAAATTCACTGTCACTGAATTCAATTCCTTTATCTTTTATACAAGCCCGAACAGTAGTTTGAAAATAGCACGGTTATACATTATGTTTAACATTTAAATAGTATTGTATACGTAAGTAAAAGTATCAGTTGCTTAGTGATTAACAGAGACGGTGAAATTTCGCAAAGTCAACGATGTGCATGTTAGGATAAAATATTCTACGCATACTCAAGGCCCGTATATTCGTTCATTGTTTACTGATCCACTGAGTAGCAACTAGTTGACTAACTGTCGAGATTTGAGTATGCATAGGATATCTGATTCTAACATGCAGGTCACTCAGTTCGCGAAATTTCACCACCTCTTGTGATTGAAATATGATACGAATAAAGTTTTTTCAGAAGAGCCTAGTTATTCGCAGACGTAAATTGACCATAATGTTCACCATTGTTGTAGGCCTACTCTCTAATTTTGGGCAGAGATGAGACGCGTACTCATCAGGACGTTACACAGCCGAGCCGAATGTGACGCGCGTACGAACGACGACATACAGGCGGTCTGACGAGCGCCGGTCGGTCGTCGCGGCGCCTGGTCGCCCGTCACGCCCCCTGGCGCCGCCGTACGTAGCGGTGTGGAGGGGGTTGTGAAGGAGGGTGCTATTGCTTGCGAGACTGCGCAACCCCCTACGTCATTAGCCGGCCGGTCCTGTCACGCGGGGACGCCTACCCAGCCAGGGGAGAAGGTGTTGCGGGGAGGTATACACGCTCAGGTGTTATCACACGAGCCTTATCCCACATGCATCAAACCTTTACATGATGAATCTGGACAGAGTGTGTATTTTGTGTCTTGAATGCTTACGAAAAACGAGTGTAAAATGTGTTTTAAAATTTGCCCTTATAAGTTAAATGTATTAGAAGGATTACTACCCTGAAAATCGACTATATAGCTGAAGTTATAATTTAAATATAAAATATAATGTTACTGGATACTTATCGACACTATTAGCTAGTGTTAAAACAATAGAATAGCATGTACATCTTGACTGTAGTAGTAAAAAATTTCAATTTCAAAGTAGATTTTTAGGATTGCATTACCCCTTACAAAATTACTTAACGGAGAAATTAAAACGCATATTCGATTAACTTTTATATAAGCTACCACCACCCAAACTTTAAATTCTTCATTCTGATTCATCCTTAATTCCATATTTTTAAATATGTGGAGGAACCGCAACAACTTTACTTAAAAAAATATTCGCTGTTAATTGATGGGGGAATAGGATGTACGACGATTTTCATATGTGATAAAAACTTACGCTATAGACCTGAAAACGAAATTAAATATGTTTTCCAGTAATGCAAGTAGCCATGAAAAACTTCGAGAACTTTTTGTATAAACGCTTATCATGTCATTCATTCGCTCTCAAAGAGAAGAATAGAACGATTGTAGATACGTTATGTTATGTCTCATGTTCCTACAAAAACGCTGTAGCCCATTCTTAATAAGTGTGTTGTATACTTTAAAAATATGACGAATTCATTCAAAATGCCTTAAAATTTGTGAAGGAAGGGACTAGTCCTAAGTCAGCGCTTTGTTAAATTTGCTGCAAACCAGAGAACAATGAGTGCATTGAATTGCGAAATGAAGAAAGTAATGTAGTCTTTGAGATATTAGTCACTGACACAATGGTCAGTTAAAAACCACAGGTTAAAATAAATAGTTTTTAAGTAGTTGTGTAACTGAAACGTTCGAGGGTTCTTTCTAATGCCAGATAGTATTATATATTTGTACTTTGTACCAATTTTGTAAGGTACCCACGACTAATTTGTCACCTTCAGGAGGAATCTGAGGCAATTAAAATATTACAAATTTGCAGGCATACTTATGGAATGTGTCGTGGTTCCAGCAAGCAGTCAGTCAACAGCAGATATCATTTCGAGCAAGTGTAGAATCTAGCCTAGAAGAAGGTCAGTGAACTCTCAAAATTATGAGTGTTTGCATGTGTGTATGAGAGATAAAAAATAAACTTATTGGTAGTTTATTTACCTAGGTAGTAAATGCGTGCCGACTCTCAAGTTGCATCTATGGGTAGGAAACACAGCCCCTCAAATCTGTTTTTGGTGTTGCTGGACACAATAAACTTTATATAGTTTCGTGGTAAACTGCAGATAGCTTTTTTCAACTCGCTGAGGCTTTCAATAATTTCCTGAATAACTGCATGGCGTGAAACCGCATCACTTACCTTTATATGGATGTAATAATTTACTGTATGTGGTACCGTTAAGGTCAGTAATGAACTTTTATAGTAAGAGTAAGAACATAGTTGGTTGTCTTACAGGTCGTACAGCCGTCATGAAGAACTTCATGGACTTGGTAGTAGTGTAGTGACGGCGCCAAGGGCTGGAAAGACCTCACGCGAGTGGCGTGCGGAACACAAGAAGTGCGATAAATGCCCGAACAACTCGAAAATAAAGTGCCGAACACTTCACAGGCGCGGCACTCTAAATAAAAACGTGCCACCGACCAGGCAGTAAAGATAAAAACCCTTGGAATGTCTGCTGACGGATAAGCCTCGAGAGCCGGATAATGCTTTAACATAAACCTGCTGTCGTAACAAAAATAAAACTGGGCTGGGCACGAAAAACAGGCTTTTAAATTTACTGTGTTACTTCGGCGAAATGTATGACTGTGATTCAAAACTAACTGCCGTATTTTATAGCCTTCTAACGAATAAGGCCCTACTATTTCTCAGTGTGATTTGTAGAACTTCGCTAATAGTTGTATATATACTTGAAGAAACAATTGTTCTACACATTTATCAGGCAGTTTTGTAAATTTTTATTGCATGGAAACAACTACGAGGGCGCTAGGAATGAGGAAGTTATTTACATACAGAGGTTGTTGTCTAATAAAATATTCACTGCTCAACATTTACACCAAATAGTATCCAACTGCTAGATATTACATTTTATTACGTATTCCTTTGAAGATAATAAACTTTTTGATTGTAAGTTTTTGCGAAGTGACATGTCGGAGTAAAGATTTTATTTTTGTGACGTAAAAATAAAAATAATCTAACGTTAAAAAACTATATATCTTTATCTTATGTTCCCCTTAGTTTAAATTAAACTTAAGATTTAAAAATACGTACTAAAATCATCATTGAAAAGTTTTAAGAAATGTCGATATTATAATAATTATAACTATCACTTTATATGTATATTGAAATGCTTCGTTCAGGAACTTTAAAAAACTGCGTAAATGTTAAATGATATTTTGACAGAAAATACTTAATTTTTCAGAAAACTTATAACTATGTAGTCGACCAGCTATTTTCATAAATAAAATTAAAGAATGTTATCAAACGTATCGCATTAGTTTCTGTTACTCATCAAGTATCCCAATATCTTCGCAAGGTCATTACCCTTACACTTCCTAAAAAGCATCCATAAATAACCTGGTACTTCATAATATACCTCCTTAAAACGCATTAGTATCCTAGACTACAGTTATTTCGCACATACTATGTATGTGTATGTATATATATATATATATATATATATATATATATATATATATATATATACACATACATACACACACTCCAAACTTCGGGAGGTGATTCCTCATGAAAAATCAAGCAGAAATAATATGGCTACTTTCAAAACCAGCGAACATTAAATAGGGTTGAGCCCTTGAAAATTGAATTTAAAAACAGTATTTGGTTAAAATACAAAAAATGGTTAGGGTTAATACAGTTTTGTGGGTGATGTTAAGTGTTATTGCGATCTTTAACCTGTAAAAAGTTCAGTCTTCAAAACTTTCCCTCACGTTGCATAATGTTATTTTGTCGTTAGGTTTTGTGAACATTGCATGTTATAATAAGATTGTTTAAGTACCTAACGTCAATATATGCAGTTTTGCTTCACGCATGTTGGCAGCGTGTATTTGAGCAATTATGTCTCTCATATTGTGTCAATCAGGACAGGGTTACTGCGACACCACACGTCTGTGATTTGTGAGTAGAATCGCAAGGAGCTGGGAGTCAAAAGCACCCTTCCCTTGCACGTAAAGAATGGAAACATGTTTGTGCAAAAATCTTTTATGCGAAAGTCACGGGATCATTTCTCATAAAGCTGGGACTTGAAAATCGCCTTGTGAATACCAGTCGACGGTCCGCGGGTCTGAACCTGTGGTTGGAGGACGGACCTGGTGCGTGTGGCCGCGTCGCTCTTAGCAGGAGCCGCAGAAAAGCCAGCCCCGCAGACGTCGCCCCGGAGGGAGCGGTCATCTCTCACCCACACACAGAGCGGGGTAGGTTTGTGGCCGCGGGCATGCATTCACGACGGGTAATTTGTGGACGTGAGGCCGGCGTGGTGCTAACGACGGGGCGAGGGGTCGTCCTGGGTACACGGGGGCACATGTCCGTGCGTCCACACCCCCTACCTACATCCCTGGCGCTGTGCGTCAGGCACACACACACGTCACTGTGCGCCTTTGTACTCCCCATCCCTCAACCCTTGCCTACCAACTGCGCTGATTAACTCGCGGCGTTGCGAGACACATGAGGTCCATGTCCTGCTGGAACGACTTCCCTCCAGTCGCTACCCCTCCTCTTCCACCGACCCTAACATCCAACTGCATACTGTACAAAAAGTCACAACATGTTTAGGAAGTAATTAACCTGAACGCAGTTTGGCACAGTTACCTTAGTTCCGCCTTGTAAATATGCGAACTTTACAACTGTTACATGTCTGGTAACTTCGGTGTACATTTGACTGTTTTATAAATCGTAAAGATGATGATTTATCGCGGGAAAACTTTACAATTAGCTGGGTTTCGGCGTACGTTCAGCTTACCAGAAGGCTTGTACGTGGATCTGTTGCCCTATTTGACTGAGCCAATAAGAATCCAGCTTTTGATGCCTATTATTGGTCTGTAGACAGCTACGTTGGGGCAGACGTATATCACTCAATAATGCATGTTGCAAGAAACTACAGTGTTTTCAATGGTATGTTGGCACAAAAATGTTTAGCGATATACCATCATCTCTAATAAAACGTTTAGGAGTGTTACCATGGCTGTCTGGAAAACAATTCTACCATACTTACTTCCTTAACGCTCCTATACGTTCTTGTGGCAAATTTACAAACTATTTTTAGAGTGCACGAGGTCTCAGTATACAAAACAATGCATATGCGAAATAATACCGTCTTCATTATGACTAGAGGCCGGAAATATTCGCTGGTTCACTGGCATGTAGGCTAGCCTCCAAGAATATTTGTGAAATCGTGCATACAGCAGCTGTTTATTAGCTGTTCGCTGACGCAGTCAAATGGGCCTGTATTCAGTTATAGTTTTATTATTGGCACAGCTACTTACAGGAAGTGTCGAGTAAGTCAACGGCCAATTGTGAACATGATACAGACCTACAATTGCAGGAATTCTAGCTTGCTTCAAAAAGAAAACGCGAAATTTTCAGGTCTCTAATTATGACTTGGGACCAGGAAAGTTGTTGACAATATTTTTGTCCAAAGACCTACGTGTTTACCTGCACCGGTGCTTCATGGTCGGAGATGGCATTTTTTAACTCTCATTGTCTTGGTGTACTACCCGGTAATCACATAATTGTGGTGTCGCAGATACCTCATTCTAAAAGGCACAGTCAGATGAGAGACGTTAATGCAAAAAGACACGCCGCCAAAACCCATAAACCAGAGCTGGAGATATTCACATAAGAGAGCAATAATGGGTCTCGTTTCGAGCTGTTTTAGGGGGCAATGCGAGAGCAAATGGAGGTAAAAAAAACTCTTGCAAAATAATGAATCTTTAGCATGCCATGAAGGAGGAAGAATTAAGTTAGAAATTCCTGTTTTCAAGATGTAATTAACATACAAATTGTAATAATAAGTAGGGCTGTGATTGAGCAAATCTTACGATTTACATATAATAATTGATATACCGGAAGAACAGAAACTAGCCAAAGCTACCAATGACCGTAGCCGATAGTTCATAGAAAGAACAATTTTTCCCACAAATTATTTATATGCATTCGCTTGATGCACTGTAACAATATATATTTCAGCCGAAAAAACTGTCTCTCCCTTCCTCTTCAATACCCCGACCCCTTACTACGTGATGTGCAGAACTAGCAAATGACGAAAGAATTCTGAATTTACTTTGCCCCGCGCAATATCGGTCTAACATACAATGGTCGGTACCCACGCTAGGCAAAAAGCATTTGGAAATTCACGCATCTGTTTAACACCAACATAAGGCACTGAAGCAAGTTGGGGCAAAACACTGTCGCGAAAATTCACGGTGACTAGTCAAAGCCATTTATACTTCAGGTTAAGAAGAAATAAGATGTATTGTAAGCAGGTTTGGCAAGGGTAACATTTTCACCGCAAGTTGCGCTAGTGTATAGGGTTACCACACGTGTTGCAATGTCGAGCCCTTAGTGCTACAGTATGCTGGCACTGGCCAACAATACATCAGCAACTCATTGGCAAATCAGAGTCTTAAGAATAATGCTCCGCGCGCGGTGACTGTTCAGACGCAAGATTCGTGTCGAGCGCCTCATAAAGGCGATGCTCGACAGGGAACACGTACTCGTCAAAGGCACCGCAACACTATTTCTCTTCTGTGTACCTAACTATTCAGTGACGATGCCTTTCCGCCGTCGATACCGGAGCCGCCAGGCCGAGAAAAATGGCTGCGTTCTGGTCAACACTGAAGATCGCGGTGCTCACACGAATAGTTCATCGTTCTCTCCCACCAAGTAGTCAGGGCTTATTTTCCGTCTTGTGGAAAACACAACGGACGATGTCATTGACAGACGGGTTTTCTCAACGTATTCAGTCTCTCCCCTCTTTATATTTCGTCGTTTCATTCGTGTTGTTATTGAGGCATGAGTCGCATGACGAACGTCTGTAGATCCCATGTCGAAAGCCTCCCGTCTGATGTGTCAGAATTACTCACTCTTGTGGACGCGCCACATTCACCTGTTATACTCTTGTCAATTCTAAGGTTGCAGCAGGAATAACAATTGCTAGTGAAATAAGTCAAAGCAATTAAATTATATCTTGATTCCTCACATTGTGTACGTGCCGTAACACGTTACATTGCATTATACAATATTTCAATTGAAATTTATGCTGTGCAAAAGTTTTATTGTCATTCACTTGAACGAACTAGCTGCAACCTTAGAATAGATAGAGTATAGCATCTATTTTTCGAGTCATAGATAGAGATACTGGAAAATTGCGTAAATATTCAAAGTCAACATAGCCTCCAATTTGTGGTACTGTTATTGGACGATGTAATTAATTCACGAGTGCGAACGGTTTAGAGACAAATCACACATATTCTGTACAATTGAAACTGGGCCTGTTGAAGAGATATCCTGAGCTTGAAATAATCGCGAGTTATTACAAGAACCACGAGCTTGCCGCGATTACAATAACTTGTTTCAATGCCTTAAGTGCACATGGGTAGCTCTGTTTCATGTTTAGTGGCGGCTTGTCTTTGTTCAGACACGTATCTTTGACTGCAGACACCAGAATAATGTTATCGTGACACCATTCGTCTGTAACTTTGCAGTAAAACCTTGAGGCAGTAGAGAGTTAAAAAATTAGATCACTGACCATGAAGCAGAACTTCATATGTGAATATAAGGCGTTGAAACCAAATGTTGCAAAAATCTTTCCGCCACAAAATTAAGACTCTAGCCATTATAGATACAAAACCTTCAGTGTTATGTTATGCATAGCTTGTTGAAGCCTAGCAGTCAACTTTTCCCGCGATTTCCCACTGTCTCTAGTCAAAGGTGAGGTGATGTGATAGTTTCTTACTGCCCTTTTAAAACGAGGTCTTAAGGGGGGTGGTGCGCCAAAGCAGTGTATTTTCACAATTTTCGTCATAAATGTTTCCCCTCGCTTATCATCGAAAATCAAGGTTCGGCAATCCGGAAATGATCCTTTTGTACCACTTATTAGATTGCTACATAGTCACAGGATGTCTTACTTTTGGAGCAGTGATGGCAAATAGGAAAAAGAGACATATACCTATCTGCCATCAGTGCTTCGAAAGTAAAAAGGGTCTATGTAATAAAGTAAGAAGATGTACAAAAGTGTAATCTACGGATTGTCGAGCCTTGATTTTCTATAATAAGCGAGGGGAAAAAGTTATGTCGAAAATTGGGAAAATTCACTTCTTTGGCGCTTCATCCCCCTTAAGGCCTTGTTACGGAGTTTTGCAGTGATTTCGAAAATATTTTTTATTGCTACCTAATACTCATATCAAAATTTAGCTGCACAGCTTTGACACTTATGTGTTATAATTTGTAGCTAAATTTTTTTGTAGAATTATACTGAACGGTTTTTTTTAGATTTCATTACCCAAATTACCACGTTTTTCGTCGTGAAAATAAGCAAAAATGAATGAAATAATTTTTTTACTGGCGAATGGTACATTATTTTAAAAAACGCGTCCACAGTATTGTGCATCGTGTGATTGCACATTGACTCAAATTTTTTCAAAACTTGTGGTTAAAAAATATTTGAGTTATTGGCACCAGTCTGAAAAAAAAAAACTCGGGAACAAGCCCTTAAATGTGTATGAGGTTGAACTGAGGTGATGGGACAACATAAGATTCATGACCGAGCCGAATTTCAAACCCAGGACATCTCGAATAGTCATATGTTCAGATCGTATCACGGTTAATGTTGTGATAATACTTCTGGACTTCTTCGTGACCGTGTGGACTGCAAGTCCGAAACGTGTTCGGGTTTCTTGGTATAGGAGTCTCACCTTTATTACTTGGTAGTGACATGAAAAATTCGCGTATTATTTTGGCCCAAAGCTATAATTCCAGCAACTGTAAGTTCATGCCACTTTCACAATTGGTCCGTGACTTATTTGACACTTCCTGGAAGTCGCTGAGCCAATAGTACAGAAGCAACTAAATACAGGCCCATATCACTGCGTCATCGAGTAACCAGTGAGCAGATAATGTCTGCTTGAATACACACATGTTCTTGGAGTCTAGCCTACACGTTAGTGAAAACGCGAGTTTTTCCGGTCTCTAACAGTTGGTCCTTGACTTATTTGATACCTCGTGAATGTCGCTGAGCCAATAATAAAGTTTTAACTCAATGCAGGCCCAAAAAACTACGTGTCGGCGAGCAACTAATGAATAGCTACTGTTTACTTGATTGCACAGATATTATTGAAAGCTAGCCTACAGGTTAGAGAATCCGAGAATTTTTCCCGTCTCTAGTAATTGAAGAACGCTTCCTCAGCCTATACCGTCTTACGATTGATATCTTGCTGGGATTATGCTTATTGTAAGTTGTAGTTAAGCTTCAAAGTAAAAAATATTTCCAACAAATCTGTGCGACGGTTTTACAATATCTGCATGTACACAGAAGTTAAATATTCTAAAAAAATTGGGTCTGTATGGACCTGTGGCATTAACAGCGTAGGTGGTCGATTCTCGCCTAAATTTGTTTTATTTATTTTTTACTTATTACTTAACTAAAAAGTCAAAGTGGAAGCTCTGAAGTTATAATTCAACGCTCATACATAGTTTATGATTATATAGCATTATTATCTCGTATTTTGAATATGTACGCCAATCACAATCTACGGAGCACTCTAAATTATTCTAATTTATTAAGCGGTACCTAATTATTACATTATTTTATTTTCTCGACGTCCCAGTGTAATAAATCGCTGGGTTCTGGGTTCGAATCCACAGTAATTATCATTTCACATGTTCGATTTTAAGTGTTTCCAAATGTACGTTAAATTATTGCGTATAGAAAGGTGTTCATTTTCTGGTCTAAGTTAAATTTTTCCTAATATTTAAATTTATATTCGATTACCCTAGCCTTGTTAAGCTAGGCTTTAAAAAAATATATATATACATATAAAATTACTACTTATGCTTTCTCCGAAAGAAGATCTAATTACCGGGGTAGAAAATATTACTTTGTGTTTTTACCGCACTTCGTTTCCTTTTAATGTGGCTTTTTAGCGCTGTTTTGCAAACGTTTATGAGCGCCATCACATCTAAGTACAAGGTTGTGAAGCGCCGAGCAGTTCTGAGGCATGCGGGATGGGACGTCGTTTGCTTATGTGCCGTTATACGAGACACTTCTACACGTGAAAGTGTGCGTCGTAGCCAAACACGACTACTTAAGATTCTGTACAAGAAAAAAAAAACTTCTCAGACTACTAATTTTCAGATTCTTTTAACGCTAAATAACTTCACAAAACGAAATGAAAGTGAAATGCATTTAAGAAGCATACTTCTAAGCTGGCATTTGCGTAGTAGAAAATTTAGTTTTTTTTTTTTTTTTATATTCATTAACACTAGTTCACTGATTAAAATAACGCTTCCTCCTAAACCTTGCCATCAAGTGGAACACCTGGACAGCGTATCTCTAAGTTTACTATGTTAAAATTTGATCACTGAATCGTTTCACCGAGGTACGGTTAATTTTACTGCAGGTTAGAAAAATCTCTGTTAATGGCGCGGTTCATCTCTGTTTTCAACACCTTTTTTTATTTTTTTATTTGCATCATATATTATTTTTTCTTATTTTAGACATAAATTGTGATTAAATCTTACTCTTAGGAAATTTGTGTATCTCTCATAGTTAGAGATGATGGTAA